>CM068387.1:65495933-65680933 GCA_034770075.1 Aralia elata | reverse complement strand
ATAAACATGGAGAATTCTAGAGCAAACAAAAATTCTGAAAATGGTTCAGCTAATGATGATTGTTTACCTAGTACAAAAATGGAGTGTGAAGATAATATTGATATGTTAGATGGAGCGCTACAACTTCCAGAGATAGAATTTCAAAGTCGTGAAGATTTAATTGAGATGGTTCAAACATATGCGTTAATGCAAGGTTACACAACATCGATAAAAAAATCTGTCAAATCTAGTTTTGTGATTATTGGTTGTGATAGAGGAGGTACTTATTGGAATAAACTAAAAATCTCGATGGAAAGTCGTAAAAGAAAGATTTGTGGAAGGAAAAGGGTTGGGCGACCTTGGGTGCTTGAAATTATAAATGCATGTCATAACCATGATCCCACAGTAGATATGTCAGGTCATCCTTCTTGTTGTCGCTTTTCAAAAGAAGAGTTTCAACATATTAAAGAAATGACCAAGTCTGGAATTGCTCCCCGTCAAATTCTTTCTTCACTAAGACAATGTAATCCGAATCTCAAAGCCATTTCTAGAACAGTGTATAATGCAAAAGCCAAAATGCGTAGGGATAATTTGGGTGGTCGTACAATGATTCAAGCTTTAGTTCAAGAACTTGGTGCAAATGGTTTTTCTATGATGTGGAATCGGATAGTTATGGACACGTGACGCGTTTATTTTTTGCTCACCCTATATCAATAGTATTAACTAAAAGTTACTCGCATATTTTTGTAATGGATTGTACTTATAAGACCAATAAGTATAAAATGCCATTATATGACGTTGTTGGAGTATCAAGTTTCAATACATCATTCTACTCTTGCTTCACTTTCTTACAAAAAGAGGAAGTGGAAGACTATGTTTGGGCTTTGAAAAGATTTAGGAATATTCTTGGTGTTAATTGTGAACCTTCGGCTATTGTGACAGATAGAGAGTTGGCATTGATGAAAGCTATTACATGGGTTTTTCCAACAACATCCAACATCTTATGCATATGGCACATTGAGAAGAACATCTTGACAAATTGTAAATCTCAATTTCAAGAAAGTGAAGATTGGGAAGGATTTATGAAAAGTTGGACAGTGGTTATAAATTCTCAAAGTGAAGAGGAATACAATAGAGCTTTGGAGTACTTTGAAATTCAATACAAAGAAAAGACAAGTGTTCTCAATTACATCAAAAATACTTGGTTGCATCTAAAAGAGCACTTTGTTTGTGCATGGACAGAAAAACACACTCATTTTGGAACTCGTGTTACCTCAAGGGCAGAAGGTGCACATGCACTTCTTAAAAGGTACTTGCAAGTTTCAACTGGGGATCTTAGTGAGGTAAAAAACAAATTATGTCTTGCAATTGAGAATCAATTTCAAGAAATCAAGACACAATTTGAAAGTGAAAAAAATAAGAATTCCTCATCATCTTCATATTTCTTTGTTTAAAGAGCTTGTTACTCATGTGTCAGTGTTTGCTTTAAATGAGCTCCATAAGCAGTACAAGTTAGTCATGTCTCATGAAGAATCTCTTACTTGTAAAAATCATTTTATGACAGTCATGGGTATGCCTTGTGCGCACATAAAATAAAAAGTTTGGGAGATGAAGTGTTACAGTTAGATGACATACACTCACAGTGGAGACTTGACACAAGATCATTTTTAGATAATGATTTTACTCAAAATAATAGAGAAAATGAGATATGTGGGCTGCTTGAAAAGTTGCAGGAAAGATATGTGGAGTGGCCTCTTGCGCGACAACAAGTTGTTCAAAAGAAAATTTATGAACTTGTGGATGAACATGATTCTTTTTACATGAGCCTCGTATACAACCCCACAAAGGTCGTCCTACGGGGTCAAAGAATAAGAAGACTACATCTACAAGACGTGGTCCTTCTGCTTTTGCGTTTGTAAAAAAGATAAGGAAGTGTAGTATATGCAAAGATCCGAGCCACGACAAAAGATATTGTCCATTCAAAGATGACCCAAACACTTCGCTTCGTACTCAATTCAGGTTTAAATTTACAAACTTTATAAATTTGATTGATTAAGTAATACTAATATTATTTTACATACAATAGTATTACTATAATATTAGTTAAGTAGTACTAATATTATTTAGCTTTCTTTAACTCATTTTGATTTTTCAGTACTAATCAAGGTGATGGACTATCCGATATATCCTTATCGTAGCTCATTCATAAAGAAGAAAGTGCTTCAAATGAATTTTGTTTATATATAATTTGAATGTCTTAAAAATAAACATATTTTAAATTCTTTTATTTTACTATTGTGTTCATCTATGTCTACAGTTTTGGTGCCAAATTAGACCTATGATGCACATGTAGCAAGTTACATGATGCCTGCAGCTTGGACTTTTGAAGAAAGTGATTTTTGAAGAAAGTTAATTTGATAATCCAACAGTGATAGAATGTAAGTTTATTAGAACATGTTATGTTTACTGTAATATGTTTTTGAAGTCTCAGTAGAACATTGATGATGGTTTATCTTTTTTGTTATTTATCAAATTGATGGATATTACTAAGTCCTTATGATTATTGCGTATCTTTAATTTTATTAATCTTACAAAATGATCATTTTCTAGTTGTACTGCTTTGTTTCCTCACTTCTTTTTTTCTAGTTTTAGTGGTTTGTTTTCTGACTTTATTTTTTAGATTGTTTAGATATATTTTAGTTAGATTACCACAAATTTGTCTAACCACTACTAGGCATACAATTCTTCCGTTCCAAATATGGTGCTTTTAAATTCAAATATAATATAATTTGATTTAATTTTAGTCAATATAATTATGAACGAATCGTATAAAATATCTAAAAAATATTAAAATTTATTATTTTTAAAAATCAAATGAAACATATGATTTTAAATTTTTAAAAAAATCTTTAAAAACTAAATATTTTAGAACAAAGGCTACAAAATTTGTAATAAACACTTTTATACTTATGATCCATATTTATTCTTTCTTACAGTACTAATGGCAAAAGATGATTTTTTTTAAAAGCCTAATCTGAGTCAGTGCGGATAAGAAAGGGAAAAGACAAAAAGACAAGATCAAAATGTTAATCTATTGACTAAATTATTGGATGTATTAATTGAGGGAAAATTTGGAATTCCTACTTCTCATCATGGTTAAGTTATTGCAGTGTATCTACTTGAGTTAGAATGCGGCCCCCACATATGGAACTATCAAAAAAACCTGCGAAAATATCAGCTCCCTTAAATTAATGGGAATCTTTGTCTTTTAATAATCTGGTGGGGCTGGTGTAACGCCCCCAAAATCGGGACTAACTTAATCCAAAATTAGGACTAATCTTAATCCCGACCTTGTGCGTTAATACTATCTTGTTCTAGCTTTAAAACATTATTCAATATTAAAATAGTTAAAAAAATGTAGAATAGTTTAAAACTTTTCTTTCTGTTTTTCATTCGTTCCCTGAATCGCAACCTTTACGATTATATATTCCAGAATCATATTTGCTTTATTATGATTCATCTCATCAGAGTAGTCATGAGTATGTTCAACTCAATCCTCAATACGAATTCTTTCTGATGTAGTTGTAAGGACCGAGAAATTTTAAACATTTAAATATGTAAATTTTAGGAATAATTTTTTTTATGATCATTAGTATTATTACTATATTTATACTTAGTATGAATAAAGTTAGTTTGTCAATTTAAATATTTTAAATTGACTAAGAATTTTAAAGGATAAACAGTGAATAGTTAATCAAAACCCTAATGATAATTATCAATAGGGAATTGAATATTAATTATACAATTATTATAATTGTATTTAAAATTTATGTGTATGCCTATTATGTGAATAGTATGTTATAGGAAGTCCTACTAATGAAATAGTTAAATTAGTAACCTAATAATCAAGGAAATTGATTTAGATATTTAACTTTAATCAAATATTCAATTTACTTGAATATAGCAAGTCTAATTGGGTTATGTAAATAAATTACGATTATTGATGTAATAAATCTGTATTAGTCTTAGTAATATAAATTACCAGTGAACTAGTTTATTTAGTTCTTTAATCAAGCCCCTTTATTTAATTAATTGTGGACTTGAAGAATTATTAAGTAAATGGATTAAATCATATATTGGGAGCCCAACAAGCTAATATATTAAGTGGCTCAAGAATGATGGAAATTATATTTGATTTTAAGTGGCCCAAGTAGGATTAATTCAAGCCCAAACTAATTAAATTAATGGCCCAATTTTTGACCCACTTAAAGAATGACTTTTTAGTCATTTGCTAGCATAAATTAGCAATTAAAAAAAAATGGGTTAAAAAGCCAAGAAGTGGTCGGGCATGTGAGGGAATAAAAGAGATAATTACATTTTTTTTCTTTGTTTTCTTAGTTCCTATCCTTTAGGCTTAGGTGTCATTAATTCATTTAACCACTTGTTTGCTTAATTTTGCTACTAGGTAAGTAACGGATAATGATTAAAAAGAAGGATAAGAGAGAGAGATATTAGGAGATTATGGATAGATATACTATGTATATCTAGCATTTTAAAACTAATATATCAAATTTAGTAGTTTTTGTTCCTTCCATTTCATTTCTTAGTTCCAAGAGAGCTAAGAGAAAATTAAAGAGAGAGAGAGAGGACAAGGGGCCACGACAAGGAGGAAGAAGGAGAGGGAGGAGATCAAACATCTATGCACCCTAAGTTTATATCATATTTTGGAAGAAAAAGGAAAGAAGCCACCAAGGAAGGTATAAAAGAAAAAGATTTCAAGTTTTTATGTAGTTTATGTACTTTATGTTAAGTCTATGAAATCTTGTGATGATATAGTTTAAAACCTTATAAAAGGTTAGATCTTGATTTTTGTTGTGTATTTTGTTTATGTATATGAGGATATGTTGAAAGATTTGGAGAAAAAGAAAGCAAATGAGTTTTCTTTTTGGTTTGTTCTAAAAAAGAGTTAGATCCATCAAAATTATTTTGGAGATTTATGTATTGTTTGTGTGACATTCTTGCTTGTTGTGATAGATGTATAAGTAAGGAGCAAAAGTCCTTTTAAATGGCACAAAAAGGTTGAGAGATGAGAAAGTTATGGGATTTGTTTTAAAACAACTCTTAGACGAAAAATAAATAAATAAATAATAAGGCTACTGCCCCAAAAAGGAAATTTCGAGATTTGCTATAGTACTCTAAAAATTCTGGGCTTTTGGTATGTTGTAGTACGCTGAATAAGCTTTCCATAGACTCCGGAACGGACCAATTCAGACTTCGGAGCAAATAGTTATGATCGTTCAAAATATTCGTGCCAAAACTGTCAAACCAATTCGGGTCAGTCCCCTTGCACGAATTTCTGGGCCTGATCTGTTCAGAATTTGGAAAAACGTCAGTAGGAAAAAATTGTAGCCCCGGACGTTAGCTTCGCGTAGGCTCAAGAATCGCCGAAAAAAGTTTTAAAACGAAAAAGTTATGACTGTTTTAGCGAGAGAGGGTAAAACTGCGAAAAGATGAAAACCGTTACGAAACTGCCTAGATAATAATGCAGCATGCAGGGAGTTTTGGCCTAAAGCAAACAGGTTAAAGCTCTCTGAATTAGGTGATGATTACTCGCAGTAGATTTTGTTAGTAAACAGACGGGTTATACTGTCTGGATATTAACTGAAGGAGAACTTGGCCTGAAGCAGACAGTCTGAACTGTCCGGATAGATAATCAAAATGAAATTTGTTCTTAAGCAGACAGTCTTAACTGTCTGGATTAGACCTGTAACATAGAATCTAAAAAGTTTGGACACATTGTTTATTTTATAAAATGCGAACGACCTAAAATGAATAGTATTGTAATGTAAAACAAAGTGTGTTGGTTTCCAATAGCCGAGTAGTTGGCCAACGTGAAGCTACGTTGTCCCGAACTATATAAGACAAGCGTAATAGATTTTAATTAAAGAATGATTTAAGATGTCTTAAGTTATGAGACATGAGCATCACGAGACTTTAGAATTAAAGTCTAATCTATAAACGAAGCTAAAAGAGAAATATACCGGGGTGTATATAGTTAAGTACATTATGTCGAGATATAAAACCCAAACATCGTGAATTATAAAATAAGCTAGGATAAACTAATATAGCAATTATTTAAATTAAGGTAATAATATAGTAATTTGTATTTTACTATAAAAGCCCTGTATTAACTGTTTAAACTCCGAATTTGCGAGCAAAGTTAAAAGATATTTCTGAAATGGAATATAAATGGTTTAAACTTCAAGATGTAAAATATTTACATCTTAAAATGTGTGAGACTCTTATTATTTATTAATAAAGTTTTTAAAGGAACCAAGATTGGTTTTGAATGAAGTATAAATAATATTAATTTTTGTTAACTAATATTTATGGATAATGAATATAAATGCATGTTTTGCGACATATTTAATTATCTAAATGTGTGTGCATGTAAATACAATTGTGTAGGATTTGTGGAGAGAAGTTAAGTTAAATTTTAGCGGTAATCTCCAATCAAGGCAAGTTTCCTAAACTTACTCAGATATTTATTCTGTGCAAGTTTCCTAACTCAACTTGAGTTATTAATTTCAAAGCATGATTAATGAATAATTATTATTAGTTATTCACATCCATAATTATTATTGTTATTCGCACATAGTGCATTTGATTTCCTAATCTATTACTTGAGCTATAAAATAATTTAAAGTTCTTTTATTCACGAACTGTTTATGAGCTGTGTCTCAACTATTTGTTTTGGCGAGACTAACATTTGTTAAACCATGAAACGTTCTATTTAATATGAGCGGACTTATTATTGGAAGATTTATGCCATTTATTTCGGCTAGATCAACATTGATATTATATGTTAAATTTATAATATGTCTTTGAATTCAATCCAAATCATATTGATATAGTGCGGACTCATGATGTAAGACTGAGATGAACAACCCTGAAAAATAAATCAGGGGAATTTTATTATCGGAAACCCGACCCGCGCGCTATTTTTGAGAATTATGCATAATCTCGGGTACAATGAAGCTGATCACCTTACGTACTTGCAGAAGAGTAAAGATTAGTTTTTATAGCTAACTTTTACTCTTGAGGTAGTCAGTAATAATAACTGATGATTCCTCTAGCAGTTCTTGATCCATTTGTGATCACTCAGCATAAAATGTAACGCCCCCGAAACTACGGTCTTACCTTGAACCCGATTCCAGCACGTCACGGTACTACCCATACAACATAGGCTTACTAAAAATATGTAATTGCAATAATATTACAACATATCCTCATCTAATCCCAGGCACGAAGACCTTAAATAATAAACTTATGATCAAGGTTGAATAAATACCATGATCCTTTACAATATCTAAAGTGTGAACGCAAGGTTCAGATTCTACCTTTAGTCAATCCCTGAATAATCGCAAAGTTATTCAACAACTAAACATTCGTTATAAAAACGTCCTTTATACATCATCGGCATCCTTGTAGTTTACTATAACAAGTAACTAACAAAATCACATCTTAACTACTATGATGGATAACCTTCATTTTTAACTCAAGGTTTACATAGTCAAATTTACGTACATCATATACCGTCATCATAGCTAAATAATTACAGTAAAGGGACATTTAGGAACCTTCCTGTTTCCATGCGCCTCTAATCCTTATCATCACGATATCAAGATAATTGCATTGCATCGTAAATCTGCAAAAGTTTTATTTTTGCAAGAATGAGCACGACGGCTCAGCAAGAACTAACAGTTTTCACATTTCATGCTTCACGTAACACATAAGTTTGCATTTATCCATGAATCATGATTTTCATACTATGCATCTTACTCATGCATTATAAGTCTTATGCAATTCATCTATTTATATGCATCATGTACCTCATAGCATACTTCATGCATCTCACATTGTATATTTACAATAGTTCAAGTCCCACATAGAACAATATAGTCACATAATTGCACATTGTGCACACTTTAATCATGCTCGCATATACTCCATGTAATAATGAAAGATTTAGTAATCAAGTCATGTACATCAATACATTTAAACAAGTTGACAAGTTACTGAAAAAACTTGCCTTAAGTGTTCCTTGCCAAATTATGATGGCTCGCCCTTCAAATATCCTACACAATTTATTTAACAATAAAACACCAATTAGCCACTAAAAAGGCTTCATATAAGGGTTTACAATATAACAACTCTTATCTCATATTGTTCGCGCATTATAAATTAATAAACGCGATTAACTCTAAAACGTTACTCGGTGTCGCGTCGTTTGAAAATGTTATGACCCTTATCATCATCAATAGTTATTGGTTACATTAACCCCATTCCATATCTTATAATGTTCGTTTCATTTGAATCGAAACGTTATTTAAGTTCATTAACACTTTACACGGCGTTTCGACGTTTATACTCCACAAGTCCGATTCGCCTCATTTGAATATACTTAGCATGTTCATACATTGGGTTATAACGCTCTATCATGTTTCATTACTATTAGAAACAAAATATTAAACAAGGTTATACACACTTGTTACGGCGTTACGACGTTTGCACGTCCATACGCCACACTTGTCTATTCGAACGCCCAAGTGACACGCGATTGCGTACGTCTAGCACGCCCATTCGAATTGTCTAATACCCAATGGTTAATGTTAAGTATCATTACAAATCATAAATATCATGTTATGAAAGTTAGAACATCACTTTACATTGTCGGGAGCATTACATGTGCTTACGCGCATGCCCGACACCCTCCGATTGCCCCCAATTACACATCAGTCCTATAAATGGCCGATTTAGACCAATCTACAGACCTCAAATTGAAAAACTTAAAGAACTAAAGTTATAGGTCTACTCGTTCTCTTTCCGAATCATCTTGAATCATCTCAATCCGAGTTCGTATGAGAAAGTTATGCCCATTTTAGTAAAGGGTGTCAAAGCTGTCTAACCGACTGCATGTCTGGCGCGCCCCGCGCCCAAAATACCTTGCCAGTGGCGCACCCCGCGCCCAACCGGCAGCAGCCCAGGTGCGGGCTTTTCCAGCATGCTCTGTTTTGAGTGTTCTAGACCTATCTTGCTTCCAACTACCATAACTCCTTCTATACACGTTCAAATTGGTCCGTTCCGGACTCTATAGACTCCTAAGACATAGAGCTACAACATATCAAAAATTTAGAGTTACCCATTAACATTAACATGTTCAAATCCTTGACCAAAGTATCAAATCACGTTTTATTATCGTGTTCTTGGTGTTCTTCACTAAAATCAACACCAAAACTTCGTTTTAACACCTTTTTACTCCAATCCAACTGGGTTAAACTTATAACCCATGGAAGTACAACATCATAACAACAAATAACTTAAACAAACAAGAAATCATTGCTACAAGTCCTCTAAATCGTCCAAATGTCCAAAGTTCCATTGTTCTTCATGTTCTTCATCCTCCTTAAGCATAGGTACGGATTTATTGCATTTTTGTTTCACTTTGATGTTATTAATGACTTATATAACCTCTTAACAATATTTACAACCATCCAACATAAACAAAACCAACAAGAATCGCAAGAAAATCAACCCATGAGCATAAAAGCTCTAGAACCATGAAAAGCTTGAAAACCTTAACCAAATCAAATGGAAATGGGTTCAAGTTAATGATTTACCTCTGTAAATCCCTACTAGATGATATGAAGCTTTGCTAGGGCTTGGCTTGAGTCTCCTTCTTC
Source organism: Aralia elata (assembly GCA_034770075.1). Lineage (NCBI taxonomy): Eukaryota > Viridiplantae > Streptophyta > Magnoliopsida > Apiales > Araliaceae > Aralia > Aralia elata. The sequence goes on along the minus strand of CM068387.1, from coordinate 65,671,211 downwards.
CTTTTTGGTTCACCCGAACCTCTTCTTCTCTTCCTTTCTTCTTCTTCTTCTTTTTCCGGCGACCTTCTCCATCTTTCCTCTAGCTCTTGGCAGCTCTCTCTCTCTCTCTCTCTCTCTCTCTAAAATCTGATGATATGGGAGATGAGAGAGAAGGAATGGGTTAGGAGAAGTGGAGGAATTTTGGGAGAAAATGGGAGTAATGGGTTAATGGCTCAATGAGCTTTGTCCAAATAATTCAAGCTTGCCGGCAAAGCTCTCCACTTTCTCATTTCCTAGCAATTTGATTGGTCCAAAGTGGTTTGGGTGGTTCCCCCTTGGGATAACAAACCAAAATAAATACCCAAATACACAAAAATATATCCGAAAACTCCCACTTTCGTACCAAAACTGGTAAATAACTCTACCCAAAATTAAAATGGGTACTCCCATAATTATTGGGATGCATAAAAATAATTATCACGGGGTTTGTCCATTTATTCGGAACAGTCTTATTATACACTTCGGATACGGATAAAATTACGTATCAGCTCAAATAAAATTTCTGACACTTGGAAAAATTATTCCTACGCATACACGTATTTATGAAATTATTCAACATTGAAAAAGACACAAAAATTTTATGGCGTGAATAGTGCCTCGAGAAACGTGCCCCGTGAATAGTGATTTTGCGATCTTTCGCAAAATCAATTATTCACTCCTACGATTCAATAACGCATAAAACTTCATACGTTGACATCATACAGGTTATAAAATAACCTTAAAACTCGTCACATAAAAATAATATTTAATCCATTTAATAATATTAATAAACCCAAGTTACAAGGGTATTCACGATTCGCGATCGCTGCTCTTCACGATTAACTCCCCATAATCATATACATCATCGCACATATATCTCGCCCATAATTTAGGTTAGCGTCTTTACAACAAATAACTCGTTCAATAATATTATCCTTCAACTATTTATTTAATCCAATAAATAGTACTCTAGCGATATTTCTCGAAACCGCCAAATTAGCTTATACGAACACTTTCATACTTACTAATCGTCGTCTACACATGGTCTAGGTTATAATATAACCTTTAAACGCTTAACATATAATATTATTAATAAAAGTCTATTTTATTCAATAATATCCATAAGTTCGAATTACCAAGCTACCCACGGCTCGCGATCGTTACAATAATTAACTATTAACTCATTCATTTTGAATCTACGTATATATTTCACATTTATATATATACATATTAAGCTCATCAATTTAATCACATAAATATATATAACACATATATATATTCAAACGCGACTCATAATAAGAATTATTCTATATTAAATTCTTATTATAATTATTCTCGAAAATCCGGGTTGTCACATCCTTCCCTCCTTATAAGGATTCCGTCCTCGGAATCACAAATATTGAATCTGTGTTACTCGGTTTTCGTCTAATTTCTTCTGAAATTTTATCGTTGAATTATTTCAACGCATTACTATATCATAGGTTTTACATCGCCTATTTAATCCACTTCCTTAACGAATTCTTGTAGGTTTTATTCTATAACCCTTTTTCAACTCAATCATACTCTGAGTATTATCCTGTGTTTAACCCATCAATTTCCTTTTCTAAGGATCATTGTATGTCACAATCATCATAAAAATTTAATATCATGATTTACTAACTTATAAACATTCGGGATATTACATTCACCCCTTCTTCTAAGAATTTCGTCCTCGAAATTTCAACGCATTCATCTTTGCTCATTCTACCCATCAAAACTAGGTTCTCAATCTAACCTTTACACTATCCCCTTTCAAGGATTCACTTAAAATTGTCGCATTCGACGACTACTTCTCCCTGGGAAAATTACCCTTCCCACAATCAGTTTCCCGAATAATAGGAACCTTCAACAATTGTTTAATAATTGTGAAGTAACTTGAACAAATAGGAAATAAAATATTCCGTAAAAACTTTTCATATTATGCTGAGGGGCCATAAAGACCATGACCATAGAGGTTTACGGGTATTACTACCCCTACCGATTTAGATTATGAAAAAGGTAATCTACCTCTGCTGGGGGCCATAAAGAACATGAACATTGAGGTTTACGGGTATTACTACCCCTACCGATTTCAATTAAGAAAAGGTAATCTACCTCATAAAGACCATGAACATAGAGGTTTACGGGTATTACTACCCCTACCGATTTCAATTAAGAAAAAGGTAATCTACCTCCGTACGCCAGGTGATCAGCCTTTAGTACTTTGACGTTGTGCACAACTTTCTAGCTAAACGACTATATGCGTTTGCTTGACCACCATAGGGTCAGTCGGGATTTTTCCGACATCAAATACCCCAATAATAGGGTTGTTCACCTCAGCTTACTACAAAATTCCGCACCAAACAATTTGGTTTAGGCATAAATTATCAAATAATGATTGAATTTCATAAACACATTGCAACATTTGTCTAGCCGAATCAAATAGCTCAGACTTTTATTAACAATTCGGACATCAATCGAATTATTTTAGCCAACTCAATTGGCATACTTTTTCATACTTTAAAGAAAACAAAAATCATTTTATGACGTCATGATACCGCACTGTTTCTACAGTCCGTTGAGGATTCCGTCATTTTGTGACTTTGTCATACTACAGCATACCATAGTGGGCTGACGATCCTATGATCACATCCAACACTAGGTTACTCTGCATTGATGACTCCATCGTTTATCATCTCTGCACTAAATGCATTAATGATATATAAAATACATTTTGATATTTTCAAATCATTTTGCCTAGCTGGAGCAATTAGCATAGACATATGAATAATAGTACATTTGAAAATCCTTGGTCCAGAAGTCTGGCCCCATACATTTTTCGAAGAGCAAAAGTGCACATGTCAGCACGAAGTCAATAAATTTCGAAGTCTAGCATAGCTAGTAGATTTGGAATATCCATGTCTCCTCATCAACTTCAATTTCTCCCATTTCTCCACTATTTAATAATTCTATCTATTTCTAACTCCATCAATGCTCATCATATTGAGAATTCACAGTTCTCAACCCACAACCTTTCTATACCCCAATATAGTTCATTAAACTTACCACACATTATGAGTTCAGGAACTTACCACAATTATATGGGTTTAGGAACTTATCCTAGTCAGACCAAAATCGTCCATTCGCTGAGGGGTTCCACCATACCATATGATTATGAGTCACGAACTTACCATAAGTATAAGTTTCAAGGACTCGCACCTAATCTTATTATTCTCTAACCATCAAATATAGATATGAGAAAAGAATCACCTTCTCGTCATACATATAGCGATAGCGCGATACAAGGTTCCAACGATTATCAATATAGGAAGCTAAGCGATTGTCGAACCCATCACAATCCCCTGCCCATACAAGCAATTGGTCAACTCGGCCACTAATCAATATAGGAAGCTAAGCGGTTGTTACACCAAGCACAATTTCCCCGCCCATGCAAGGAATTGTTCAACTTAACCACTATACCGATATAGGAAGCTAAGTGGTTCTCAAACCAAGAACGAATCCCCTGCCCATACAAGGAATTGTACAACTCAGCCACTAACATGAGTCCTCAATTGAAATCACCCCCAATCCTAGCTTACTCGTTGCTCAACAAGAAATTAATTCGTGTTTCATCATCCATAACTCTTTCCGAGTTTTACTCGTACTATCTCATAGTACCATCTATCTATAGCATTGAGCTAAAATTTTCAATCATTCAATTGATCATCTGTCATTCTATGACTTAATCCAATCACATTGTGATCTTACTCTACAATCGTTTTACATTACGATCTTCCTTATCCTACGATCGTTTCATCCTACGACCTTCTATACTCTTCCTTTAATCATAATATATGATTTTATTGCATCTTTGTCTTATAGACCTCGTCTATTTATCAACACTTATCATCTTTATCACTGGAGTCTGGTAACTCCTAATCTCATCTTTTATAACGCATCAAGATTCTTCTTTGAATCGTCTTATATATACCCCAACTCTTACTATGAATTTTCTAAATTCATTTACTATCAATTAAACTCTATTTGAGTTTTATCTCTTCACTATCTTCATCATTATCATCTTCCTTCACTACAGTTATAGCCTAAGGTACTCTTACCTAAGGTTTATAACCTATCAGCTCTGATACCAACTGTAACGCCCCCGAAACTACGGTCTTACCTTGAACCCGATTCCAGCACGTCACGGTACTACCCATACAACACGGGCTTACTAAAAATATGTAATTGCAATAATATTACAACATATCCTCATCTAATCCTAGGCACGAAGACCTTAAATAATAAACTTATGATCAAGGTTGAATAAATACCATGATCCTTTACAATATCTAAAGTGTGAACGCAAGGTTCAGATTCTACCTTTAGTCAATCCCTGAATAATCGCAAAGTTATTCAACAACTAAACATTCGTTATAAAAACGTCCTTTATACATCATCGGCATCCTTGTAGTTTACTATAACAAGTAACTAACAAAATCACATCTTAACTACTATGATGGATAACCTTCATTTTTAACTCAAGGTTTACATAGTCAAATTTACGTACATCATATACCGTCATCATAGCTAAATAATTATAGTAAAGGGACATTTAGGAACCTTCCTGTTTCCATGCGCCTCTAATCCTTATCATCACGATATCAAGATAATTGCATTGCATCGTAAATCTGCAAAAGTTTTATTTTTGCAAGAATGAGCACGACGGCTCAGCAAGAACTAACAGTTTTCACATTTCATGCTTCACGTAACACATAAGTTTGCATTTATCCATGAATCATGATTTTCATACTATGCATCTTACTCATGCATTATAAGTCTTATGCAATTCATCTATTTATATGCATCATGTACCTCATAACATACTTCATGCATCTCACATTGTATATTTACAATAGTTCAAGTCCCACATAGAACAATATAGTCACATAATTGCACATTGTGCACACTTTAATCATGCTCGCATATACTCCATGTAATAATGAAAGATTTAGTAATCAAGTCATGTACATCAATACATTTAAACAAGTTAACAAGTTACTGAAAGAACTTGCCTTAAGTGTTCCTTGCCAAATTATGATGGCTCGCCCTTCAAATATCCTACACAATTTATTTAACAATAAAACACCAATTAGCCACTAAAAAGGCTTCATATAAGGGTTTACAATATAACAACTCTTATCTCATATTGTTCGCGCATTATAAATTAATAAACGCGATTAACTCTAAAACGTTACTCGGCGTCGCGTCGTTTGAAAACGTTATGACCCTTATCATCATCAATAGTTATTGGTTACATTAACCCCATTCCATATCTTATAATGTTCATTTCATTTGAATCGAAACGTTATTTAAGTTCATTAACACTTTACACGGCGTTTCGACGTTTATACTCCACAAGTCCGATTCGCCTCATTTGAATATACTTAGCATGTTCATACATTGGGTTATAACGCTCTATCATGTTTCATTACTATTAGAAACAAAATATTAAACAAGGTTATACACACTTGTTACGGCGTTACGACGTTTGCACGTCCATACGCCACACTTGTCTATTCGAACGCCCAAGTGACACGCGATTGCGTACGTCTAGCACGCCCATTCGAATTGTCTAATACCCAATGGTTAATGTTAAGTATCATTACAAATCATAAATATCATGTTATGAAAGTTAGAACATCACTTTACATTGTCGGGAGCATTACATGTGCTTACGCGCATGCCCGACACCCTCCGATTGCCCCCAATTACACATCAGTCCTATAAATGGCCGATTTAGACCAATCTACAGACCTCAAATTGAAAAACTTAAAGAACGAAAGTTATAGCTATACTCGTTCTATTTCCGAATCATCTTGAATCATCTCAATCCGAGTTCGTATGAGAAAGTTATGCCCATTTTAGTAAAGGGTGTCAAAGCTGTCTAACCGACTGCATGTCTGGCGCGCCCCGCGCCCAAAATACCTTGCCAGTGGCGCGCCCCGCGCCCAACCGGCAGCAGCCCAGGTGCGGGCTTTTCCAGCATGCTCTGTTTTGAGTGTTCTAGACCTATCTTGCTTCCAACTACCATAACTCCTTCTATACACGTTCAAATTGGTCCGTTCCGGACTCTATAGACTCCTAAGACATAGAGCTACAACATATCAAAAATTTAGAGTTACCCATTAACATTAACATGTTCAAATCCTTGACCAAAGTATCAAATCACGTTTTATTATCGTGTTCTTGGTGTTCTTCACTAAAATCAACACCAAAACTTCGTTTTAACACCTTTTTACTCCAATCCAACTGGGTTAAACTTATAACCCATGGAAGTACAACATCATAACAACAAATAACTTAAACAAACAAGAAATCATTGCTACAAGTCCTCTAAATCGTCCAAATGTCCAAAGTTCCATTGTTCTTCATGTTCTTCATCCTCCTTAAGCATAGGTACGGATTTATTGCATTTTTGTTTCACTTTGATGTTATTAATGACTTATATAACCTCTTAACAACATTTACAACCATCCAACATAAACAAAACCAACAAGAATCGCAAGAAAATCAACCCATGAGCATAAAAGCTCTAGAACCATGAAAAGCTTGAAAACCTTAACCAAATCAAATGGAAATGGGTCCAAGTTAATGATTTACCTCTGTAAATCCCTACTAGATGATATGAAGCTTTGCTAGGGCTTGGCTTGAGTCTCCTTCTTCCTTTTTGGTTCACCCGAACCTCTTCTTCTCTTCCTTTCTTCTTCTTCTTCTTTTTCCGGCGACTCTTCTTCTTTTCCGGCGACCTTCTCCATCTTTCCTCTAGCTCTTGGCAGCTCTCTCTCTCTCTCTCTCTAAAATCTGATGATATGGGAGATGAGAGAGAAGGAATGGGTTAGGAGAAGTGGAGGAATTTTGGGAGAAAATGGGAGTAATAGGTTAATGGCTCAATGAGCTTTGTCCAAATAATTCAAGCTTGCCGGCAAAGCTCTCCACTTTCTCATTTCCTAGCAATTTGATTGGTCCAAAGTGGTTTGGGTGGTTCCCCCTTGGGATAACAAGCCAAAATAAATACTCAAATACACAAAAATATATCCGAAAACTCCCACTTTCGTACCAAAACTGGTAAATAACTCTACCCAAAATTAAAATGGGTACTCCCATAATTATTGGGATGCATAAAAATAATTATCACGGGGTTTGTCCATTTATTCGGAACAGTCTTATTATACACTTCGGATACGGATAAAATCACGTATCAGCTCAAATAAAATTTCTAACACTTGGAAAAATCATTCCTACGCATACACGTATTTATGAAATTATTCAACATTGAAAAAGACACAAAAATTTTATGGCGTGAATAGTGCCTCGAGAAACGTGCCCCGTGAATAGTGATTTTGCGATCTTTCGCAAAATCAATTATTCACTCCTACGATTCAATAACGCATAAAACTTCATACGTTGACATCATACAGGTTATAAAATAACCTTAAAACTCGTCACATAAAAATAATATTTAATCCATTTAATAATATTAATAAACCCAAGTTACAAGGGTATTCACGATTCGCGATCGCTGCTCTTCACGATTAACTCCCCATAATCATATACATCATCGCACATATATCTCGCCCATAATTTAGGTTAGCGTCTTTACAACAAATAACTCGTTCAATAATATTATCCTTCAACTATTTATTTAATCCAATAAATAGTACTCTAGCGATATTTCTCGACACCGCCAAATTAGCTTATACGAACACTTTCATACTTACTAATCGTCGTCTACACATGGTCTAGGTTATAATATAACCTTTAAACGCTTAACATATAATATTATTAATAAAAGTCTATTTTATTCAATAATATCCATAAGTTCGAATTACCAAGCTACCCACGGCTCGCGATCGTTACAATAATTAACTATTAACTCATTCATTTTGAATCTACGTATATATTTCACATTTATATATATACATATTAAGCTCATCAATTTAATCACATAAATATATATAACACATATATATATTCAAACGCGACTCATAATAAGAATTATTCTATATTAAATTCTTATTATAATTATTCTCGAAAATCCGGGTTGTCACATCCTTCCCTCCTTATAAGGATTCCGTCCTCGGAATCACAAATATTGAATCTGTGTTACTCGGTTTTCGTCTAATTTCTTCTGAAATTTTATCGTTGAATTATTTCAACGCATTACTATATCATAGGTTTTACATCGCCTATTTAATCCACTTCCTTAACGAATTCTTGTAGGTTTTATTCTATAACCCTTTTTCAACTCAATCATACTCTGAGTATTATCCTGTGTTTAACCCATCAATTTCCTTTTCTAAGGATCATTGTATGTCACAATCATCATAAAAATTTAATATCATGATTTACTAACTTATAAACATTCGGGATATTACATAAAATCTGGGTATAATCCGACTTTGTTAACTATTATTGCAGTATTGATAATTTTTCTTAATCAATTGAATATTATTGAACCTTCGAAAGAATTTTAACTCTTTCATTCTTGATGTATTATTCAGCATGAAATTCAAGAAAATCCTTGTTACTTGAAATGATTTATTATTCAGCTACTTCAAAATCTTTGAATCATTGTTGAAGATCTAAAAAGTTAAATTCTTCTATTCATAATACATCTTTTATTGTACATTTAACTTGCTGAGCAAACTCGTTGCTCACCCTTGCTTAAATAAAATATTTCAGCTAAAGCCGAGGTAGCAGAAGGTTCCAATAAGGACAAAGGCAAAGCGAAGGCGACCGAGTAGTATCAAGTTGTTTAATGATTATTATATTATAATGTTGCTTAAGTCTTTTGTGTTTATAGACATGTAATGTTAAGGTTAGTTAACCTGGGATGACGATGACATAATTATGTTTTAATGTATATTTTTATTAAGATAATGTAATGAATGATATAATTCATCAACGAATGGGTAGTTAGATGTGATATGTATGATGGATCGTGAGCACCAAACCCGAGGTTAAGGAGCCCGGATTTGGGGGCGTCACAGGTTGGTATCAGAGCTATAGGTTATAAACCTTAGGTGGGGGGAAAAGCCTTAGGAATATAACCATAAGAAAGATAAAGAAAATTCATTTAGAGTTCCAAGTGATGGATTGAGAAAATTCATTAATAGTGAGATATGTGGACACTTAGTTTTTATGGATTTTGTTTATTGGTGATATACTGATTAAGTGGTTTAAACTGATTGTAGGATGTCAGGAGATGATGAGATTAGAGATACCCAGATGATTACGAAGGTGTTAGCAGCTGTACCAATGCCATTCGCCGAGGTGCCAGCTCAGAGTGAGTCAGTTAAGGAAGTTTTTAGAGATGAACCTGCGGTAAATCTAGGAAGCGATTATGAAGAATATCCTGAGATGGAGCTGAATGAAGAGGAAGAAGTGGATTCCAAAGAAGCTGAGGTGGAGCCAGAAATAGGGATAAAAGATGGAGAAGGTGGTAGAGTAGTAATCGAAGAGGGTCAAGCATCCGTGGAAGTTCAAGAACTAAGGAATAAGGTGTTTCTTCTGGAGGAATTGTGGAAGGGGGAAAGAGCATTGCGCGAGTTGATAGAAGAACGAAATGATCTGAAGGCACAAGTCGATAAAATGAAGGTTGAGTGCAGTGTATCATCTGAAGCTGTAAGTAAGAAGAAGAAGAAGGGTAATAATAATAATAAAAGGAAAAGGAACAACTCAGGGAACCAGCAAGGAAATTCACTGCCGAAGAAGAAGGCATGTATTAACTGCGGAAAGAAACATTTTGGGGAATGCATGAAGGGTAATAATGTGTGTTACAATTGTGGTCAGCAAGGACATATTTCACCACATTGTTCCAAACTAAAAAAAAGGGGATGTTTTTCATGTGGTGGAAAGGGTCATCGGTTTAAAAATTGTCCTAAGAAGAAGACAGGGGAAGGAAGTGGATGGAAGAAAGATTAAGTATGAGAGATAAAACCTTTTGGAGTAAGATAATATGTTAGTAAGATAGTATCGGAGACGACAAGTAGGTATATGTAAATATATGTCTATAGGAATATAATCCTCTCTTTTGTATGAGTATCAAAATAATTTTTGTAAATCTCAACGTTTTGTATAAAGTTGTAGTAATGAATCCTGACTTTAAATGTTTGTAGCAATATGTGATGTCTGACGAAAAGTACCATGTACTATTTGAAGGAATATGTATATAACTACAGTGATATGAATATATGTTTAATTAAGTCAATAAATTCTGAGGATAAAAGATAGTAAGTGGTGAATTCAGCAAGCTAAATTTGTGAATTCAACAAGTTGAAATTTAATAATTCAGCAAGCTGAATTCGTCAATCCAGCAAGCTGAATTGGTCTGATTTTAAAAATTTTGTGTTAAATTTTTTCTATAATACCACTAATAAAAGGTAGCAAAAAGGTGTAAAAGATGAAGTAATAAATTAAAGTTTTATTTAAACAGACAATGCCGCCAAGAAGAGAACAACGACACCGAAGGGTAGATGAATTCGATAATAATGAAGAAGGTAACACAAACCCTATGCAAGATTTTGTAAACATGTTGGCAGAAGCTATGCAGAATAGAGCACCAGTCGCAAAAAATCAGCCAGGAAATCAATTAGCGAACTTTAAAGACTTCAAGGCAATAGGACCGCCAGAGTTTAAGGGAACAACAGATCCAATAGAAGCTCAGACATGGATAAAAGAAATAGAGAAAGCATTCGTTATCGCTAGAGTAGCAGAGGAGCAAAAGACCATTTTTGCTACCTATTTGATGAAGGGGGAGGCAAACTACTGGTGGGAGACAAACCAGAATAGAGCACGAACAGCAGTGGTGACATGGACAAGGTTCAAAGAATTGTTTAATGAGAATTACTTCTCGCCGAGTATGCAAGCAAGGATGGAGGTTAAATTCCTAGAGCTGAAATAGGAGAATATGTCGGTTTCTGAATATGCCGCCAAATTTAATGAGTTAGCTAGATTCGCTCCACATCAAGTGGACACTGAAGCACGAAAAGCGCGACGTTTTGAGATCGGACTAAAACCGTGGATATTCAACAAAGTAGCTGTGTTGCAGATTGATTCATTTTCGACCCTGTTAGAAAAAGCAATCATCGTCGAGGGAGGAGGTGAAGCCGTGTCCAAATACAACCAAGAAGAAAAGAAGAAAAAGATGGAAGGAGGTAATAGGAGAAGTAGTAGTGGAGACAGTAACTCCAACAAGCGTAAGTGGAGCGATAATACTAACTCGGGAAATAAACTAGGAGAGAGTAGGAAGAAAGGTGAACCATGTACAAATTGCGGGAAGAATCATCAGGGAGTCTGCCTGAAGGGCAAAAGCGTGTGTTATAACTGTGGTCAAGAGGGACACATATCTCCCAACTGTCCCAGTCCGAAGAAATTACAAGGCTGTTTCTCGTGTGGATCGCCAGACCACCATAGCCGTAACTGTCCAAAGAAGAATGCAAACAAAGGAAATAGCAGTGGGACACTAACGATCAAAGGACCAGCTCAGCCAGCAAGACCAACCGCACACACGTTTAACATGACAATTCAAGATACAGTCACTTCGAAGGGGGTAGTGTCAGGTATAATTTCAATCGGTAATATAATTGCACGCATATTATTTGATAGATATCGCTATGAGGTGTTGTTCATTTACGGATATGAGTTACAGGTTAGTATAACGCATGTAACAATGAAGAAATTGATGATACAACTTTAAAAAGTTACTAGAAAAACAAATATAGTTATGATTCATGGCAAGTCAAATGAGATTTGAGTTAAGCAAAGATTTTTCGCCCTAATTGGGATGAGAAAGAGCAAATGAAGTAACACGTAAGTTACAATAATAAATAAGGGTCTAATGATAGGCATAATTTGAATATAAGGTAATAGTGATTCCGGGGACGGAATCCTTATAAGGAGGGGAGAATGTAAGGACCGAGAAATTTTAAACATTTAAATATGTAAATTTTAGGAATAATTTTTTTTATGATCATTAGTATTATTACTATATTTATACTTAGTATGAATAAAGTTAGTTTGTCAATTTAAATATTTTAAATTGACTAAGAATTTTAAAGGATAAACAGTGAATAGTTAATCAAAACCCTAATGATAATTATCAATAGGGAATTGAATATTAATTATACAATTATTATAATTGTATTTAAAATTTATGTGTATGCCTATTATGTGAATAGTATGTTATAGGAAGTCCTACTAATGAAATAGTTAAATTAGTAACCTAATAATCAAGGAAATTGATTTAGATATTTAACTTTAATCAAATATTCAATTTACTTGAATATAGCAAGTCTAATTGGGTTATGTAAATAAATTACGATTATTGATGTAATAAATCTGTATTAGTCTTAGTAATATAAATTACTAGTGAACTAGTTTATTTAGTTCTTTAATCAAGCCCCTTTATTTAATTAATTGTGGACTTGAAGAATTATTAAGTAAATGGATTAAATCATATATTGGGAGCCCAACAAGCTAATATATTAAGTGGCTCAAGAATGATGGAAATTATATTTGATTTTAAGTGGCCCAAGTAGGATTAATTCAAGCCCAAACTAATTAAATTAATGGCCCAATTTTTGACCCACTTAAAGAATGACTTTTTAGTCATTTGCTAGCATAAATTAGCAATTAAAAAAAAATGGGTTAAAAAGCCAAGAAGTGGTCGGGCATGTGAGGGAATAAAAGAGATAATTACATTTTTTTTCTTTGTTTTCTTAGTTCCTATCCTTTAGGCTTAGGTGTCCTTAATTCATTTAACCACTTGTTTGCTTAATTTTGCTACTAGGTAAGTAACGGATAAGGATTAAAAAGAAGGATAAGAGAGAGAGATATTAGGAGATTATGGATAGATATACTATGTATATCTAGCATTTTAAAACTAATATATCAAATTTAGTAGTTTTTGTTCCTTCCATTTCATTTCTTAGTTCCAAGAGAGCTAAGAGAAAATTAAAGAGAGAGAGAGAGAGGACAAGGGGCCACGACAAGGAGGAAGAAGGAGAGGGAGGAGATCAAACATCTATGCACCCTAAGTTTATATCATATTTTGGAAGAAAAAGGAAAGAAGCCACCAAGGAAGGTATAAAAGAAAAAGATTTCAAGTTTTTATGTAGTTTATGTACTTTATGTTAAGTCTATGAAATCTTGTGATGATATAGTTTAAAACCTTATAAAAGGTTAGATCTTGATTTTTGTTGTGTATTTTGTTTATGTATATAAGGATATGTTGAAAGATTTGGAGAAAAAGAAAGCAAATGAGTTTTCTTTTTGGTTTGTTCTAAAAAAGAGTTAGATCCATCAAAATTATTTTGGAGATTTATGTATTGTTTGTGTGACATTCTTGCTTGTTGTGATAGATGTATAAGTAAGGAGCAAAAGCCCTTTTAAATGGCACAAAAAGGTTGAGAGATGAGAAAGTTATGGGATTTGTTCTAAAACAACTCTTAGATGAAAAAAAAATAAATAAATAATAAGGCTGCTGCCCCAAAAAGAAAATTTCGAGATTTGCTATAGTACTCTAAAAATTCTGAGCTTTTGGTATGTTGTAGTACGCTGAATAAGCTTTCCATAGACTCCGGAACGGACCAATTCAGACTTCGGAGCAAATAGTTATGATCGTTCAAAATATTCGTGCCAAAACTGTCAAACCAATTCGGGTCAGTCCCCTTGCACGAATTTCTGGGCCTGATCTGTTCAGAATTTGGAAAAACATCAGTAGGAAAAAATTGTAGCCCCGGACGTTAGCTTCGCGTGTGCTCAAGAATCGCCTAAAAAAGTTTTAAAACGAAAAAGTTATGACTGTTTTAGCGAGAGAGGGTAAAACTGCGAAAAGATGAAAACCGTTACGAAACTGCCTAGATAATAATGCAGCATGCAGGGAGTTTTGGCCTAAAGCAGACAGGTTAAAGCTGTCTGAATTAGGTGATGATTACTCGCAGTAGATTTTGTTAGTAAACAGACGGGTTATACTGTCTGGATATTAACTGAAGGAGAACTTGGCCTGAAGCAGACAGTCTGAACTGTCCGGATAGATAATCAAAATGAAATTTGTTCTTAAGCAGACAGTCTTAACTGTCTGGATTAGACCTGTAACATAGAATCTAAAAAGTTTGGACACGTTGTTTATTTTATAAAATGCGAACGACCTAAAATGAATAGTATTGAATGTAAAACAAAGTGTGTTGGTTTCCAATAGCCGAGTAGTTGGCCAACGTGAAGCTATGTTGTCCCGAACTATATAAGACAAGCGTAATAGATTTTAATTAAAGAATGATTTAAGATGTCTTAAGTTATGAGACATGAGCATCACGAGACTTTAGAATTAAAGTCTAATCTATAAACGAAGCTAAAAGAGAAATATACCGGGGTGTATATAGTTAAGTACATTATGTCGAGATATAAAACCCAAACATCGTGAATTATAAAATAAGCTAGGATAAACTAATATAGCAATTATTTAAATTAAGGTAATAATATAGTAATTTGTATTTTACTATAAAAGCCCTGTATTAACTGTTTAAACTCCGAATTTGCGAGCAAAGTTAAAAGATATTTCTGAAATGGAATATAAATGGTTTAAACTTCAAGATGTAAAATATTTACATCTTAAAATGTGTGAGACTCTTATTATTTATTAATAAAGTTTCTAAAGGAACCAAGATTGGTTTTGAATGAAGTATAAATAATATTAATTTTTGTTAACTAATATTTATGGATAATGAATATAAATGCATGTTTTGCGACATATTTAATTATCTAAATGTGTGTGCATGTAAATACAATTGTGTAGGATTTGTGGAGAGAAGTTAAGTTAAATTTTAGCGGTAATCTCCAATCAAGGCAAGTTTCCTAAACTTACTCAGATATTTATTCTGTACAAGTTTCCTAACTCAACTTGAGTTATTAATTTCAAAGCATGATTAATGAATAATTATTATTAGTTATTCACATCCATAATTATTATTGTTATTCGCACATAGTGCATTTGATTTCCTAATCTATTACTTGAGCTATAAAATAATTTAAAGTTCTTTTATTCACGAACTGTTTATGAGTTGTGTCTCAGTTATTTGTTTTGGCGAGACTAACATTTGTTAAACCATGAAACGTTCTATTTAATATGAGCGGACTTATTATTGGAAGATTTATGCCATTTATTTCGGCTAGATCAACATTGATATTATATGTTAAATTTATAATATGTCTTTGAATTCAATCCAAACCATATTGATATAGTGCGGACTCATGATGTAAGACTGAGATGAACAACCCTGAAAAATAAATCAGGGGAATTTTATTATCGGAAACCCGACCCGCGCGCTATTTTTGAGAATTATGCATAATCTCGGGTACAATGAGGCTGATCACCTTACGTACTTGCAGAAGAGTAAAGATTAGTTTTTATAGCTAACTTTTACTCTTGAGGTAGTCAGTAATAATAACTGATGATTCCTCTAGCAGTTCTTGATCCATTTGTGATCACTCAGCATAAAATCTGGGTATAATCCCACTTTGTTAACTATTATTGCAGTATTGATAATTTTTCTTAATCAATTGAATATTATTGAACCTTCGAAAGAATTTTAACTCTTTCATTCTTGATGTATTATTCAGCATGAAATTCAAGAAACTCCTTGTTACTTGAAATGATTTATTATTCAGCTACTTCAAAATCTTTGAATCATTGTTGAAGATCTAAAAAGTTAAATTCTTCTATTCATAATACATCTTTTATTGTACACTTAACTTGCTGAGCAAACTCGTTGCTCACCCTTGCTTAAATAAAATATTTCAGCTAAAGCCGAGGTAGCAGAAGGTTCCAATAAGGACAAAGGCAAAGCGAAGGCGACCGAGTAGTATCAAGTTGTTTAATGATTATTATATTATAATGTTTTTTAAGTCTTTTGTGTTTATAGACATGTAATGTTAAGGTTAGTTAACCTGGGATGACGATGACATAATTATGTTTTAATGTATATTTTTATTAAGATAATGTAATGAATGATATAATTCATCAACGAATGGGTAGTTAGATGTGATATGTATGATGGATCGTGAGCACCAAACCCAAGGTTAAGGAGCCCGGATTTAGGGGCGTCACAATAGTATTATCACTATAAATCTTTATATTACAAAGCAATCATCACAACATAATCAGAACATATATTCTTTATTTACTGAATCTCTCAGAAATTTACACATTTGTCAATTACATATATCAAAACTATCAACATAGTTCTATACAATTTCTAATTCAAGAAAATTTAATCCTTCACATGTCTGCTAATCCTTATCATCCAGATGGTAAATAATATCGCATTGTATCCTTGACCTGCAAAAAGTTTATTTTTGCAAGATTGAGTTCGACAGCTCAGCAAATTTAACAGCTTTCATGCTTCACATAGCACATAATTCCGTGCTCAGTTCATATATCATTATTATCATAATTCTAAACAACATAATTCATATGTTTAGCATATTCCATATCACATCAAGACCGAGTTCCAAAACTCAATCAATTTCAGTCATAAGTTGACTTTCACAATTCAACAAGCATAAAGTATAATTTAGCATATTTGTGAAAATCTCATATAATATCAAGATCATATAACATAAAGGAACTGAAAAACTTGCCTGTTTTGCACTTATCGCTTTACGCTCATCGAACGTTCGTTGTATAACTTTGTTTATTGGTTAACATTCTCCATACCTTACCTTTCGTCGTAGAACCTCGATTAGTTCCGGCATCCCTAAACACGATATTTTCTTCGTTCACAAGGTTTCCTACAATATCTGTAGGGATATATTTAATCACATTAATTTCATTAACTCAACTTATTTATATAAAAAACTAAACACTTTATTATTTTCTTTTGTAATTCCAAGTAGTTGTTTTGCAACATTTATTTGCTTATAGAACAAAAACTTCCCTATTGGCCATGGGAGATCAAAATAATATATCTTGGGTCAAAACCCAACCAGAGTTCATAAGCGACTATATCTATAAGCCATGAAGTAATCATTGCTTTTATGGATATCCATTCAGGGTCTGCATGGACTTCTAAGTCCAAATCAACAATACCATCTTCTTTCAACTCTCAATAACCTCTTCCTTCTCATTATTATAAGCCACGTAGCAATCACCAGACTCAACATAAGGAATTTGATCTGAATCAGGATAAGTAATATTGTAATTCACATCAAAAGAAAGTTGAGTCAATTTAAGATAAATGTAAACGGACAAGCATGAAGAGCACACTATTGGAAGGCCAGAGCAAGCTTTTCTAGCAACAAATGTCAGTTTTTCTTCTCTTTGGTTTATTTTCAGAAATCTGCTCTAATATGCCTCCTTCCCTATTGAATAACTTTTATTTCAAAAATTCAAATGACTTGAAATTTGTTCAAGCATCTAGACCATAAATCAAAATATAGAATACAACAATGTTTGGTATTTAAAATCTTTGCTAAGATAAAAATTTAAAACCTGATCAACAATATGCATTTAACATGATTCATGGCTTATACTAGCTTGCTAGAAATTCTTGAAAACAGATTTAGACTTGTCTTTTACTCACTCATATAACTCTGAGTTAATCTCTAACTCAAATATACACAATAAATTTACATAGATTAACAACCGCTACCATCTTATTCTCATATTCTAATAACACAATCTCATTGGGGATCTTTATCAAACATGTAAAGTGCATGTTCAATAAACCCATCATATTCATGAATTTAACACATACCCCCAATTATACTCCATCATCATACAATTTCTCAACCAAACAAAGCATTACACAATGAAATTTTACTCTAATTCTCACGAATTGACAAATAGAAATTGGTTTACCTCTTGTTTGTTGTTTTGCTTGAAAATGAAGTTTTAGCTTTAAAAAATTCAGTTTATGAAACCCTCCTTTACTGCTGTTGCTCGTAATTTCTTTCCAAACTCAATTTACAACCTCAATTCCTTAGTGAATTCGCTAATCCCAGCTAATAATAGGAGAGTTTTGGTGTTACTAACCTACTTACTTATTAGCTAAAAGTAGTTTTGAACGAAAATGGAGGAGCAAGGGATATGAGAGTTTTGTTTATATGCAGCCCGCTTTCTTATTAGCTAATTCTGGACGGATGAAAGTTAAAAGCAGAGAATGGAAATGGAGTGAGTAATGTTATGCATAATCCCAAAGCAGCTTACTCACTTATTAAAAAGATTAGGTGTCTCTTCTCAAGCTTAAATGACTATACCTCATGCTTTCCTTTTAAAGTGAATCAGTAGTTTGTATGCTTTAACGTATATCATAACTCCCAGCATAATAATGCTACTTCATATATATACAATACATTACACTTTCAATACCTTAACACAAAATAACTTATGTATTATAATTACATATTCCTTCCAATAAGAATGGAATTAATAAAATAACACATTTAATGTAACGAACCAATTAAAATAATTAATATTCAAATAATTATTTTAATTCACTTATTTAATATATACAGTTAATTTTGTATAATTAAATCTAGTCATCTCAGTTCTTCCATAAATTGTCTCCAAACAATTTATGTATATTAAAAATATAATTTAATATATTCCATCCTTTATTCAAACTGTATTTAATTTACATCCATTTGTCATCATACTAAATACTATTCCATTATTCATGTTATAAATCTAATTATCATTATTAATTAAATAAATTTCATTATTTAACTAATTAAAACAAACTTTTTACTTACTAACTTTCAATTAACGAATTAATTTACTCATTTCATTTTGTAGCTAATTTAAGCTAACTTATTTAATAGTTTTATTTAACTATTAAATAAGTATAATGTTTCAAATAAATGTATATTTTCCACATTTATCTAAACATTTAAACATTCACACTAAAATCACATACACTACAAGAAATTAGGGATGTAGTGAAGGAAAATTTGTGAAAGAATTCATTCCTTCACATGATGAGTTTTCTAGCGAGGGAATAATGAAGGAGAAAAAATTAGTGACAATATAGTTATTGTGAAAGAAACATCCTTCACAATTTAGATTTTTTTCTTTCACAAAATTGAGATGGTAGAAGGAAGTTTGGTGCCAATCTTTGATCAAAATTTGCGAAGAAAAATATTATTAATGAATAAATTATTACTCACTATATATTATTGTTGAGATGTTTTTTGCGAGAGATAAAATTGGTCACTATTTTGTTAAAATAAGTTTTTTTTAAAATTAATTATAGTAAATATAAATTGTATTATATATAAATATATTAAATTTTTTACAATAGTAAATTTACTTTTAATAAAACTTTTTAAGTAACTTACAATATTGATTATTTCTTTTAATAAACTATAAAATAAATTACTTTACACTCCGTTAAATTTTAAAATCATACACTGATCATGACAAAAAGAAAGAGAAAAAAAAGATAGTGACGCTCTTTTGTGGTATAGAGCACAAATGCCAAAAAAAATATGTTCTACAGAAAGAGCTAAGTTTGAGTTTGTTCTTTAATTTATAATATACTACAATTCAAATTGTAATGTAATTAATATTTGAATAGAAATTTTATTCTTAATAATAATTTTTAAGTAATTTACATTATTAATTGTATTAATTAAAATATTAAGTTGCAATAATTTAAATTTTAAAATATTATAAATTGACAATAAACAAAATCAATCCCAATATATATATATATATAGGCTCAGGATCAGGTCCGGGAGTCCGGACCTGATTAAAATGCGGACCCAAATTTTTTTTTTCTTTTTTTTTTCAAAACAGTTAATAAAAAATGTATAATAATTTTTGGTATTGAAAATAATTATTAAAACAGTGTTTTGGGTGTGATTTGGATACATATAACAAACAGTGTTGGACCTGATCCTAACTCTCTCTCTCTCTCTATATATATATATATATATATATAAAGCCTAATGACTGAGTTATCTTCGATGGTTACTCACTTCACTTTGTGGCGTTATTTGGGAGAATACAATATGAATTTCTCAATTGCCCAATCATTTACCCATCTCACTTCACTCTGTCGCTCTGTCTCTGTTGCGTTATTTGGCCCTTTGTCTCGCTCTAAATTTCATATCCCTCGCCATACGACACACAAATCTGTAATCGCTCGACCTAGCCCTCTTCTACAAAATCCTTTCGGTGCACGATTAAGGTTCAATTCAGGTAATAATCTTCTGCCATCGCTCAACCTTGCCCTTTCAGGTAACGATTTCGAACATGAGTTTTTCTTCTATCTGTAAATTATATCTGCTGAATTTTTTGTATGAGTATATGTTTGTATGAATCTGCCCCAACAGTTTCCTTCATCCTACTGAATTAGCTCTCTACCTTGTTTGAGTTGCAATTTTTTTTTCTCTTCACATATGTCTTTAATTGTAGAGAATATTGAACTTTGTTGTTCATTATTTTTAGGGCTTTTTAGAACTTTTTGGACATTCAGTTTGGGGTAGGATTTTGAATTTTGTTCTAGGTGTTGTTTTGGTTGAATTTCCTGTTGTTGTTAAGGTAAATATCTTACCAATGTGTACTTGTTTCTTTAATTTGTTGAGGGTTTAAAAATTATCTTAGTGTTGGTTTTGGCTTCTTAAATATTACAAGCTAGGTGTTTGTTAAAATGACTTGTGTATTTTTTTATGGATTTTTCATTTCTAGATCCCTTGTGATTTGGAAACAAACATGGATTGTTTTTCCCCAAAAGGATTCTACATTATTTTTTCATAGAAATGATTAGCGGTGTGATGTCTTGGTAATAGTTGGTATTTTTGGTCTCTACATATTAAATATCTAATGAACTATATGGTTTAGCAAATACTTTAATATATCTATATTCTGGAGCTTCACGTTGTTTGATCATAAGTGTTGGAGTTGTTCTTACTTTGTTACCTCCCCGTTTCTTCCATTTTGAGCAGCCCATTTTGTGGTCTGATCTAGTGGCTTTGGTATACATAATCTGGATTTTTGTGTTTAAATTTTAGAGGTCTTTTCACATTATAATTTGGTTTTTGCTACTTTACTTTTATGGGTTGACAGAATCACACATTTGACAAAATCGCACACCTTCAAACATATGATATCAGAAATAAGAATCTTATTGAGTTTTTAGGTATCATTTAAATTTGATTTGGAAGAAAATCAGGTATATATGGTATGTAGTGTGAATATAGTTTTTAGTTTTGTTAATTTTCCCTGTTTGGTAACTGAAGAAATGAAAGAAAGGGGGCAGAAAGTAACTTGATATTGTCGTTTTATCTGTTTGTTATTCTTAAAATTTTGTTAGAATCTGTTTTAGTGGATGTTTTGGTATAATAACTAGAATTAGTTTTTACTGAGGAATATTTGCATGTGTTTTCATATATGGAGTAGTTTCTTGATGAAATGTAATTTTTACAAAATAATTTCTGATGTCTAAAAACAAATCTAAAGAAGTTAAAACTATAATTCAGTTTTATATAGACTATAATTACAAAGCAAGTTTCTAGGTAGTAGTACAAATTCATATCCAACCTATAACTAAAAAGGAATCTAAGAACTAAAATTATAAAGGATACTGCTATAAACAATTAATGATGTTGATTCAAGCAGATCGTCTGCCTCTTTATTTATGAGAAGAGCAAACCCATTATACACATACCTAACTGAGAGTAACTAAAATCCACGGGCTATCAAACTATAAGGTGTAATCAAGAAACATAGAGTGACTCTGGATTTACTTTTCTTCTAATCCTAGAAGAAGATTTGTCACACACAATAGTGTTCGTCTCAATGTGTTCTGTCACATAGAAAGCCTTTTAGAAGCATCAACATGTAAATCACATAAAAATATATAAAGCTCAACACGTTTGTTTCACTCTAGTATGTGGGAGTTTGTTTTTATTTCTTATTAAACAAATAATTTTCTAAGAGATGATCAATTTCAAATTGAGAACAGTTACTTGGGGAGAAGATGTAGATTTCATTGTTCAAACCAGCACACATTGATAATAGTTACATGCACACGATAGCCTCGCTTCATTATATATCTGGAGTTTGAGGAACTTGATAAAGTAGTAATACAATTTAAAAAATTCTAGCTGAAAGTTAAATTTAAAGAGGATATTGGATACTTGGTTCTTGAAGAGGATCCATTGTTCCATTCATATAGTGGACCTATAGAGCAGGTTTTTCTGCATGTATAACAAATTGCAGCCTCCCTGGTGTGCTTCCTAAACAAAACTGTTGATTATGTAATATTTATTGGTGTTTATAACTTAGAACAATTCATCTCAGTATTACCCATTATCCCATTTGCTGAAAGCCTAATAAACAATTCCCAATCCCAACACATTACAATACCAACATGATGAACAAGGTGAGAGTTAATTAATCTAAATATCTTTCTATTAAGGTGAAACACATTACATCATGGAAGTCAAGACCACTAGCCTTCAAGCACAAATATTTAAACCTTGCACATAAATTCTGCCTTGATGCTCTGGGTGATCAATTTGTGCTAGTTGTAACTTGTAAATCCGTAAATGCGTTTTGTTAGTAGATTGGAAATTACGTAAATGTGTTTTCTTTATTGCCATTCTGCTAGATAGGTATAATTTATATGACATGGACTTCATACTCATGTTATGTTGAAGGCCTGGACTTAATGAGGCAATGTGATCCATGCTTGTTATGAACTTATGATGAGAGAGTGAAATGATGTGATTATATTAATATATGGTTAAGGAACCTGTTGCATATTTAATGTCAACAAATGCACCATGGAAAGTGATGGGACTCAGTTATTAACAATCTAGCTGATTGAAATTTGTAACAGGTGAAATAATTTGCTATCATGACGAATAATCAAAAAAACACTTTATATTTTCTCAGCCAGTGTAAATTATTTTGTATATAATGAGATCAATAATTCATCCTTGCATATCATTTTGAACTTAATACTGTGATATATATATATGTTGATGTCCTCTTTGTTTTGGAAATTGTATTTACTGAATTAGTTTTTTATGCCTAGTAGCAAATTTTTGTAGTATTTCTCATTAACTTTTAGACAAGGATGATGACATCTTTATGCTTTATTGCTCGCATGATTTTCACTGTTTTGCGTCAAGTAAATGATCATATGATTATCGATCACTAAGCTTTTGTATTTGTGACAATTCGAAAGCTCTAGTTAACTGGCCCTTGGGTATTCTTTCTAAGTGCCGTATCTGTAGTAATATATGTGATAACCTAGTTAATGCTTATATACATGGATGTTTGTTTTGGTCAAACAATCACCTATATCCAAGTTTTACGGTAACTGATAGACTATTGAAAAATTAGACTTACTTCTATTTAAATTTCTTAGCGTGTAAATGGCATACAATGTATCTCGCATGAACATTCCAAAAATTTGGGACCTGTCATATCACTAGGGTTGTGAAGGTGAGATTTGGTCATAAATTCAGATGCATTCATGTGAAAGCGTCTTATATTCCTCGTGTCTGCATAATATTATCAATATATCTTGCATGAATAACTTGAGCTGGTCCATCCTGTATTGCAATCATATGCTAATGCGTCGTAAGTTCCTTAGAAGACCTAGAAAAAGTTTTGGAACAAACAATTATAGAAATGAATGACGACTTGATAAAGATGCGTCAATCAACTGCACAAGTATGGATTTACTCTATATGTAATCTGCAATTTGTTCCTTTCTTCATTGCATTCCCACCTTTCTATTTCTTATTTTCATTATATTGTCATGGCCAATTAAATTAGAAGCTAGAAATATACCTCAGTGCCTTATGATGAACACAAGATATTTCCCTTTTCAAGTTTTATTTCAAGTGCATTTAGAGAACGTTTTTTATTTGACAATTCCAGATGTAAATTGGGTTTAAATTCTTGTACATTTTTGACTCTGCTAGAATTACTGATAGTTATATTTTTATCTTTATCCTTCATTAAACTCTCTTTCTTAATTTAGGTTCACCAGTTTTTTTTTTTTTTTTTTTTTTGCTAAATTAGGTTCACCAGTTTCATCTTTTCTTATTCCTCATCTCATTGAAATTGAATTTTGGTGTTTCTCTTGCAGCATGAAGTTTACATGCCCAACCTTGATTTCCTTGAAGAAAATGATGATGAAGTCGACCTAACATGATACTTTATTCCTTCTAGTTCGTTGTTATTCTTTTAGTTTTCTTATGTTAGTTAATAAATATTGTAGGTACTATGGGTCCTTGGGAGACTATGATACAATAACAAATTTTGTAGTTATCGTGACTCGAGTATTATCTATTTATATGTTGAGTATTAGTTTTATTAGCTCTTTATGCATCAGTTTATCAATTAGTTTGAAATAAGTATGACATTTATATTAACTTGAAATATTAAATTTAATATGTATTAATTATAACAATTAATAATAATAATAATAATAATAAATATGAAATCACTGATTTGAAAATTAATTATAATTTGCAATGAATTTTGATTATTTATCAATTAATTTTTTATTTACAAATTTATAATTTGTGAAGGATTTTACTTGAGAAATGGACATTAATGAAGGATTATTTCCATGACTAAACTCTTTTCTAGTTAATTAGTTAGTCATCAATGAAAGAATTTTTCTCTCACTAAATTGAAAAAAGATTCTCAATTTATAATTAGTGAAGAAAAATATTCTCTCGTTAAATAAATTTGTTCTTCATAATATATTATTTGTGAGGGAATAAAATTATTCACTAATTTCAAATAGTCCTTCTTAAAATATTATTAATGAGGGAAATCAATCTTTCACTAAATAACAATATTCCATTACCAAATACAATTTATGAATAAAAAGTTATTCACAATATATCCTTCACAAAAAATATTTAGTTACTACTTAGCGAAGGATACCCTATTGCGACGAGGTCTTATGCGAGCAATCGTGTGAAGGAAATATTTCTTCACAATAAATCTCTTGTGAGTGATATATTATGTCTTGTGAAGGATTTGTCCTTCACTAGATGCCATTTTTGGTGTAGTGATAATTCACATCACATAGACATTGATGCAGTCAAACTCAACATATCTCACTTTATACATAAAATAAAATATATAACTTAATATATTTTATTTATTAATAATTTCCGAAAAATTCCTTATTTAATATATACAACAATTTTGTATATTTAAATTTCATCATCTTCTTCTTCCCATAAATTGTCTTCAACAATTTATTCCTATACATTAAATATATTACTTTAATATATTTAACCATAATTTAAATATTACCTTAATTCACCGATTTAATTAAGTGAATTAACTTGCTCATGAAATTTAATTCATAACGAATTCATTACAAGACTTCATAATCAAATTATATCATTTCATAATATAATATAATTTAATTTCTATTTATTAATTACTTCTAACCATTTATTTACATTATATTCCTATTAAAATAATTTAATATTATAAATTATTTTAATTTGCTCATCAATAGATATAAAAGTTTTGTATCTTTAAAGCTATCCATCTCTTTAAATAAATTGATTCTCACAATTTATTTCAAACCAAATCAAATATATAATAATATATTCAATTATTTTCTTTTCTCTCTATAAATTGTTGTTTCACAATTTATTTAACTATAGAAAATATAATAATATACTCACTGCATAAAAAAAACATGCATACATTTTACCTAATAAAATGGAGGTTATTAAATATATTAATACCACCAATTTACTATATTAAAATAATTTAATTTAATAATTTCCTTCATCATAAATTTTTTTACCCATCTCATTTCTTCTTAATAAATTTATTATACAATTTATTTACATGAAATAATAAATATATACTAATAATATATTTATTATTTACAAAAATCACATATTGCATAGAACATATTCACTTATGCAATATAACATAACATCACATACCACCAAATAAGAATTTTATTTATTAAATTCTTATTTTAATATTTTTTTGAAAATCCGGGTCATCACAGCTGGAGGGAAATGAATTGTTTTGGTATAAAACTTAATCGTTGAGTAAATTTAATAGCTCGGTCTGTGGTGCTCGGGTGGTCTCATGATCAAGATTTCAAAGTTGAGGTTTTGAGTTCGAATCCTGGGCTTCACCAAGTTTTTGGCAATTAATTGGAAAACTTCCACGTGTGCCACGTAGGCACGTCAAGGGCTCAATACCCAAAAACACCTAAAGTTCAGTAGTTACATTTGCATTTTACCCTATCACGCCATCCACGAACTGCAGCATCAACCATGAGTTGTAGCAACTCATTGCTCTCTTCCAATGTCCACGAGTTATAATTCCCAACATTTTTCCCTTTCCTTTGTTATTTCCTTGTTGAGAATCTCCCATTTGTAATTACTATGTCATATATACACATCTATCTTAGTTGGTATTTCCTTTAGTAGTTTACTAGTCCAAACACAAGGCATCCAATGTAACCATTCACACAACAACAATGCATGACAAGATAAACCAACAACCAAGAATAATTCATGCTTCAAAATCTAACATCTATAGTCACATTCATAATTGATCATCAACTAACAAACAAGTTAACTTTTCTATGCAAACAGTTCATACAATTATATATATATATATATATATATATATATATATATATATATATATATATATATATATATATATGAACATGCTTATGTGGTAGCCCAAAACTATATAATTACTCAATATATGTGGGTTGTTAAGAGATTATCCTCGACAATGAGACATGAATAATGTGACATGTTATTAGCTAAATTCTTCATGCAGAAAAGTTTAAATTATGAATCAACTGATTAATTTTCTGTGCAGAGGGAGTATAGTCTACAAATGAATATATATAAAGAGACACTTGTCTAATAAATTATTTTGTCATTTTCCCCTTTCCCTTGTTATTTCCTTATTGAAAATCTCCCATTTGTAATTACTATGTCATATATACACATCTATCTTAGTTGGTATTTCCTTTAGTAGTTTACTAGTCCAAACACAAGGCATCCAATGTAACCATTCACACAACAACAATGCATACCAAGATAAACCAACAACCAAGAATAATTCATGCTTCAACATCTAACATCTATAGTCACATTCATAATTGATCATCAACTAACAAACAAGTTAACTTTTCTATGCAAACAGTTCATACAATTATATATATATATATATATATATATATATATATATATATATATATATATATATGAACATGCTTATGTGGTAGCCCAAAACTATATAATTGCTCAATATATGTGGGTTGTTAAGAGATTATCCTCGACAATGAGACATGAATAATTTGACATGTTATTAGCTAAATTCTTCATGCAGAAAAGTTTAAATTATGAATCAACTGATTAATTTTCTGTGCAGAGGGAGTATAGTCTACAAATGAATATATATAAAGAGACACTTGTCTGATAAATTATTCTGTCTAACAAAAAGAGTCACTTTTGTAAAACAAAATTAAGTGTTTCATAAAATGTAAATTTTTTAAGTCACTTTTATTATTACTGAATTTGTACTTAAATTATTATTAAACAACCAAAAGAGAAAAATCTCAATAATTTTATAAACAAGAAAATCGTTCAGAGATAAAAAAAAAATAACTAGTGAGAATTTATAACCTAAATTTTAATGAGGAGCTCATAAAATACATGGTTGAGAGTTCAAAACAAACCAACTACGATATAATACAGAGTCAATTAAATAATGATGGATACTACACAAGAGCATCAACATAGTCAAATTCAAAGCTTTTTCCATACTTTATAATAAAGTGATAAGCTGACCAGGTTGTGGCCAAATTCCCAATATCAAACAGTCCTCTATTATACATATGAACGATAATAATAAATAAAGTAAACCTATTTTCGAGCATGTAATTTCAGATTAAATAGATCGAAACATGAAAGATCAAAAACCTATCTACTCACACCATAAAAATAACTGATACATCTAATCATACACATGAATTAAAAAAATAATATATTTAAAAGATATTTCACACTTGTATATGTATAGTTTGATTACCTGATTCTTATCCTGAACAATCAAATACCGGGCACGAAGGTTGAGAAAGAAACAGGCGTCTCTACTTCTTTGATGCAAACAGGCATCTCGTCTTTTATGTATGTGAAAGGTTCTCATGTCTGTTCATCTTCTCCCTTTCTCAAATATTTGGAAGTCTTTAAAAGTCTTTAGAGATGATGTCAGACTTTGGATATGAGTTGATATTTATACCTCTTCTTCTAAAGTCTGTCAAACTCTACCATTTGATAGAAATCTGAAAAATCTATGACTTTTTGAAAACCAAAATACTTTTATAGACTTTGTAAAAGTCTCAATTCAATACCACATAACTTGTAAAGACATTACAAAAGTTGTAATTTAATACCAATAAACTTTCATAAACTCTTTAAATGTCTTTGATTGAATACAACCAAACTTTTAAAGTCTTTAAAAGTCTTAATTGAACTTTAGCTATTGAATATGGCTTACAACTCTTTCATGATTCCTATAGGACGTGGCCAACAAGAATAAATTATTGAGACATATCGATAATCATAAAATAACAGTAACAACAAATACAATTAAGAGGAAATAAATTTTGAGGGCAAAGAGAATAATAGAATGGTACTAAAAATGAGAAAAGAAAAGAAAATTTGAATTTATACTTTTACAAAAAAAAATATGATATTTTTACATGAATGGTAAATAAATTCCATAGCTATATGAGTGAGATTTATGTAAAAATATTATATTTTTGTGTAAAGATCAGTTTCTAAAATAAAACTCTTGCGTTTACTGGGAGGCATATAAAATTTAACAAAATGAGGGAGGAAGAAAACAGAAAAGGAAGGTGACATTTTACCGATTACAGCCTGTAACCTAGAAGCCTAACAGGAGTCACTGTTGGAGGGTGGGTACATGGCAAATTCTAGGTAGGGGTGAAAATCGATCCGAGTAGCTCGGTACCCGATTCAGATTCGACTCAAAAATATGATCCGAGACTCAGATTCGGTAGGCATCCGAGCCGAATATGGGCCAAGCTCGTTTTTGGGGTTATAATACTGAACTCAAATCTGAGCACAATACCGTTCGCTCATTTTATGGTTCGAGCTTGCCTCTTTCATCTGATCCATACTCGATCCTTACTCGATGAACCCTACTCGTTTAGGGGTTCGATACTTACTTGATCCTTAGTATCTGATAAATGATAAGGAAGTGAAAAAATTTAGACGTTTGGTTGTTTATTGGTCAGTGTATTATGTATACTTAATTCGAATCGTGCAAGACAAATAGACAATTAGACAAATGGTCAAGAATTCAAGATGTTCTGCCGACATGGTGGAAGGTAGTGGGAATGTGGGATGTATTTTCCAAGATAATGCAAAATTTTTATGTAGGGGAATGCATTATATTATTTAATATAAATGTTCATTAATTGGCATCAATAAAAGTGATGGATTTAAAGATAAAATAATTGTCATCCTTAAAACCTAGCAATATTATAAACTAAGTAGAGTAGATCCGTACAACAAGGAAGGTGGGGGTTGTTATAATAGTGTTTAACTTTAACCTTTAAACCTGAAAATATTGGATTTTTGTCTTATTAGTTCAGTTGAGGGAATACTATTGGATACATCAATATTGATATGTGTATCTCAGTATTCACTTAATGATTATTTTTTTTCAATTTTTTTAACACAAATGAAGGTTATGCATGTCAATTTATTTTTTCCCCTTTAAACTAAGAACAAAATTGGAGAAAATTCACTAAAGCGTGTGAGTAAGAGTAAGACCAAAAGTAGAGCAGAGTTTGACAGTTGGGCTCAAAACATGGACATTGCATCCCCATGTTTGAAGTCTGATTTGGAAATTTACTTGGAAGAAAGGAGGTTGGTTTGTAATGCTGATGATAATTTTGATGCTTTAAATGGTGGAAGGCGAACACTTTAAAATTCAAAGTTTTGTCTAGGATGGCAAGAGATATATTGTCCATACTTATGAGTACCGTGGCCTCTGAATCAACATTTAGTGCTGGGGGAAGGGTTCTTGACCAGTTCAGGAGCTCTTTGAAGCCTGACACATTTCAGGCTTTAATTTGCACAGGTGATTGGTTGCGAGCTGAATATAAGATTAAAAAAAACATGATTGTAAGTATTAATTTGTTTAGTTTTTTGTTCATAAATAAATACGTATACAAATAATATAATAGATTAATTTTAATTGTTTGACAATGTAGGCTGATGAAGATTCAATGCAGGAGCTGAGCTTGGAGAATGGAAATTGAAGTGTTGGAAGTAGTTGAGTGTTGTTACCGTGATACATTGCTATTTACATTTCAGTTTTTAAATTATTAAGACTTTGGTACTTTGTTTATTATTGGACTTGGATTGTTGGACTTTAGTTATTTTGTATTTTTGTTTGGAACTTTGGATTTTCTTTTTAGCATTTTGGAATTTGGTTTATGAAATGGTGCCACAGTACTAGCTTTAGTGCTTTGGTTGATTTTGCTCAAGTCACTATTGCTGCTCAAATTGATTTGCATACTATGGTCTGTTTAAAGTTATTGCCTTGATGTAATGATGTTACTAGAAATTGTATCATAATATAATTAATATTGTAAATTTATCATTGTAATTTTTGTGACATATGTATTTTTATATATAAATGAAAATGAAGTTTTTCTAATTTTTTATTTTTATGTCTCATTTTGGTGTGATCCATCTCAGGCTCGAGCTTGAATAGAAAGGCTCGCGAATTATTCGTTGTGAAAACGAGTCGAGTAACTTCGAGCCGAGTAGTATCAAGTAATTCATCGAGTCGAACTTGAGCAGCCTTGAAAATTATTAGTTCGAATTCAAGTCGAACCTGAGCACAAATTTTTTTATCCGAGTCGAGCCTGAGCATTAGGGTGCTCAGATCGACTCGGGATCATTTTCACCCCTAATTCTAGGCCTCTTATATACTCACTTCCTCTTTTAAAAACTGGTTTAATTTAATTTTTTCAATCAAATCCACCATTTCGTAATAAAGATTTATA
The DNA here is from genome assembly GCA_034770075.1 of Aralia elata. Classification (NCBI taxonomy): domain Eukaryota; kingdom Viridiplantae; phylum Streptophyta; class Magnoliopsida; order Apiales; family Araliaceae; genus Aralia; species Aralia elata. The sequence continues at coordinate 65,640,030 of CM068387.1, read as the reverse complement.
TTATTTTTTATAAATATAAATAGAGAAACTATAATCATAAAAAAATATATTGAATTTACTATTACTTTTTAATTTTAATGAGTTTATAATATAAATAAATATATTTATTTTTTAATTCTAAAATTAATCAATTTGATCAAAAAAAAACTAAACGGATGACTGAATTTTTTTTGTCAGTTGAACGGTAAGAATATTTTTGGGTCAGCTTAACCGTCAACCAAGATCCTCCTCAGACGATCTTAAGGGGGCACTCCCACATCGGCCGGGTGAATTTAAGAGATTTTTTTTTAAGTGCTAGGTCCAAAGTTTGAACTCATGAAGTCAAAGGAAGGGGAGAAAACCTCCTTAATTAATCACCGGCTCCTTCTAGCATGAGTTTGGGTTTGCTTTGATGATGGCCTGATGGGTAGGCTTGAATATGATGTCAGAAATAGACCAATTTGATATCACTCTTACAATGAATTAGCAAAAGAAATGTCTCTTTGTATAATATTCTAAACATTCATGATTTGGACGGTTGAATTCTTAGGATTGAATGACTATGACCTACAAGTGAAACACAAGTACGTTGTTTTTTTCAAGCATTAGTATGTGGGTCATACCTTGCAAGAAGTTAATGATCCACTAAGGCTCTAATAACCACCCATTCACTATCCTTTGCCTTACCTTATTCACCTCTCTTATATATAATTGAATGAAAATAATTTAGAATATGTCGTTAAAAATATTAGAAATATATAATAAACTTAATTTCATTATTAAACTTTTTAGACTAAACGTTAAATGCGTAACGAGTGGCCCGAAATATTACCCGGGACACTTGTCAGCAGGACGTTCCTATGTATAAGTTTTATTGGATATAGAAGAATGTTGTCCAAATGGAAGAGGCCACTGGAAGCTCCAAATTGATGCATTATTTTGACGGCCTGGCCCAATATATATATCACAGTGAGGCATTACCTAATCAATGTTGATCTTTTGACTACTTTCTCATCCTAATACTGTTGTTTTCTTGATGGGCCTAAGTCTGCTTAACTTTACATCAAAATGTCTTATACCGTTGGTCCATTCTGTAATTTTTGTCTTCGGTAATTTGGCCCATTCTTTAGACAATAATTATTCAAGCAACATACTTGCCTTCAAGAGCTGTTTTTGTAAATTAAAATTTAAAACTATCATAAGTGGAATTAGTAAAATGGAAAAATAGTATTAAAATTAATAATATATATACTCCAGACTCGGCCCTGTTGGGCCATTATCATAGTTTTGGAATTCTATTAATAATAGTTTTGTTAATAAACAATTTATTCAATTTATTTATAAAAAGTAAAAATAAAAAAATATTGACCAATTACTAACAAATCACAACCATTTAAAGTTGTAAAAATACATATCATAAATGGGAGACATATCAAATACATCATCATTCATAATTGATCATAAAAATCAATTAAAATTTACTAATATAAATTGTACATATAAGTTGTATAAATTGTACTTATAAGTTGTTCCATATTATTTAATTTATTTTTTGCTAAATTTAAATGTATATAAGAGAAAAGAGATACATATACTTAGGGGCATTCCCCAGATCGATACAAAATGTCAAGAAAGGGAACTCAACATGACAAACAGTGAAACTCATATTCTAAGACAATACAAGAGCATAAGGCCAAAACAGATCAAATGAGCACTGCATTGGACTTCAAGAACACTGCAGAGCATCCGACCAACAAAACAATAAACGGACGGAATGCTGACTGTGCATATTGGCCCGTTATTTTTACTAACGTGGCCCGTTATTGCTGACGTGGAGGACAAAAATGCCTGACTTAAAAATATTCTTAAAGAAAATGTTGCTCACAAGTATCAAACTCCAAACCTCTCCAAACTAGAAACCTTATATTCCAACAAAAGCCACTAGATCAACTACCTAAAATACAATTTAAAATTTATGTAACACTAATATTTAAACCACCTAACATCATTTCTATGCATGTGAAGATGAGATAATACACTTTTTGGTCACTGTACTTGGAATTGTAATAATAATAATAATTGTAATAATTATTATTGTAATAATAATAATAAATTTTAAATAATTAAAATAATAATTAAAATAATAATAATAATTAAAATTTTAAATAATAATAATAATAATAATTATGGTACTAATCCTGCAAAGCCCGTCAGTATTAAGACTTGAACAAAATACAAAAGATGATATATTGAGATATAAATTTCAACATAGATTTGGCAGCCATGAAATAAGTCATGCTGTTGCATGCCTGCATTTACCAATGTTAGAAACTAAAAAGTGTTCACAAGACAAAAGTGTTTACCAATGCGATAATTAAAATTATAAATAATAATAATAATAATTTAATTATTATTATTATTATAATTATTTTAATTATTATTATTTAATTATTATTATTATTATTTTAATTATTATTATTTTAATTATTATAATAATAATAATAATTATAATAATTATTATTATTTTAATTATTACAGGTATTATTATTATTATTACAATTATTAGTATTATTGAACTCTGGCAAATCTTTCTATTATAAATATTTGTTATTCGCTAATGTACTCATCTTTGTAATTTATTAGATCGATTCTTATACTTACCCATGGGTTTTTTTAAATTTAAATTTAATTTGATCGAGTCCTATAACAATAAAAAGAAAAATCTGTCAAAATTATAAATTTTACTCGAAAAACATTGATACCCACGTGACTAGTACAAAAAAAACAAAATAAATTTTGATTCAGTGGTTAAAAAAACTTTGAATGTAATTTTATATTTAGGGTATTTAATTTGTAACTGCTTTATATTATTTTAGGGTATTTTAATTATTATTATTATTTTAATTATTATTATCATTTTAAGTATTTAAAATTTATTATTATTAATACAATAATAATTATTACAATTATTATTATTATTATAATTATTATTATTACAATTCATAGTACAGTGGCCAAAAAGTGTATTATCTCATTTTCACATGCATAGAAACGATGCTAGGTGGTTTAAATATTAGTGTTACATAAATTTTAGCATGATAGGTAGTTGGTTTAGTGACTTTTGTTGGAATATAAGGTTTCTAGTGTCTAGAGGTCTAGAGTTCAACACTCGTGAGCAACATTTTTTTTAAATAATTTTTAAGCATGGCAAGCCCAGCTCCACGTCAGCAAAAATATGCACAGTCAGCATTCCGTCCATTTTTTTGGACGAAAATTAAAAATAATGACCATTTTATAATTTTTGAGAGTACAATTATTCGATTGTAACAAAAAAAGTTTCGGTAACCACAATAAAAATCGGACCCTAGTACAGTGACCAAAAAGTGTATTATCCCAACAACAAATAATGAAGAAACAAATTATGATAGACACTAATTTTTATTTTTATTTTTGCAAGTACACTGCCAAAATAATAAGTCATTTCAGACTATTTGTATTTTCTCAGCCAAATTTTGTTATGTACTGATTGCGTTTGATTTTTCTTTAATAAATTAGTAACCAATTTAATGAAAGTTGTTATAATCTTTTGTTTTAATTTTATGGACCGATAAAATGTTATTAATATTTTTTAGTTTTTTTTCGTAAAATTATATTACTAATAACATACTTCATTAAAAATTGTTCAAAAGTTTATATGTTTGTTTGAGTCATAATTGAATTCTACTTGTTTGTTTTATTATTTATTTAAGTATATGCATATGTGTGCTCACTACAAGAAATTGGGGCTCTTGCGAAAGAAATTTTGTGAGTGAATTGTTTCCTTCCCAAATAAGCCTTTTTTGTGAGGGACTAATGAAGAAAATTTTTATTTATGAAATAAATTTTATTCACAGTATGTAATTAGTGACAATTATTTTGTTAGGGAAAAATTCTTCATTACTTTGCTTGAAGTAAATCTTAGAGCATCAATGATATATTTTCACAAAAATATTTCTAATTTTAAAGATAGATATTAAATTAATATAAAATAATTTTTAAAATTTTAAGTATATATTCTATTAAAGGTACATGTTAATCATTTTAATTACATTAACTAAAGTTTAAAATTATAAACTATATTTGGTATACATATATACATAAATATTTTTAGAATTATATAGAGGTACAAATCATACGTTTACGAATAACTGAAGGATATAATTTAAGTATTTGGATAAGTAATATCAATATTATTGATGGAGTTATTGAGCATTTTTTTGTGACAAAGTTACACAAATTAATTATTAACACTAAAAGTAACCGTCTAAAAAGTGGTCGACTTTATAATATAGATATATACATACCTTCTACGAATAATGAATAATAAATGATTTTGACCCTTCACTTTAAATGACTTTATTACATTGATTATCCTTATCTACTTTTGAACAATGATGAAACTTATTTATATATATATATATATATATATATATATATATATAATTAGAATATATATATATAATTTAATATAATTAATAATAAAATACAATTTAAATGTTATTCGGATATTGAGAAAAAATGGGTTTGTATGATAAATTATAGGGACAGTTGTTGGTTTTATGTGCAAGGAGATATGACGTGTCCCAACTCTCCATACTCATCTGCCAAACACCAAAAAAAAAAAAACAGATATGACGAGTTCCATCTAGATCTGCACCAAATAAACCCTTTCATCTAGATCTAGATCTAGATCTGCACCATCTCCACCCAAGTTCTCTACTGTCGCCGCCTCCTTGGCCAGCAACGCCGCCTAAAAGTACCGCCCTGCCAAGTGTGAATGCGCAGGCCTCGACGGCGGAGCCTCCACCTCCGAGTCGGAGGCCGGTGGGAAATGACAATGATGTGTTGCCAGTGGATGATGATGAGTTTGGTTCTCGTCACTCGCATATGAAGTACGAGTTTAGAGATACACCTGGGCTTGGTGAGCTTTATATGGTTACTCAACTATAATTTGCCTGAGAAAGATGTCATTTTTATTTAAATGCCGGTTTAGTAATTTTGATATTGATATGACTTTTTTAAGTGCTCTTTTGTATCTCAGACTCCATTGGTGTATATGGGATATATGTCACTTCTACTTGGGAAAAAGATGTTATTTTTCCATTGATGTTTATCTTGTATTGTTAATACTGAAATGGGTTTACTCATGTTTGTTTGTGATTTGTACTGTAGTGATTGATGTAGAGAGGGTTGGTGTTAGAACTATGCAAATCTTAATTTTTTAAATTAGTTTTTGACTTATACTTCATCTCATATTTGCTTAATATATATTTATAATTTTTCGGACACAATGATGAAAACAATTGAGATGATAAAGATTAAATCAGTCCATCATTTGCTTGTATTTGAGTTTCTGTCAGTCTATATTGAATTCTTTTAGTATGGAAAGAGTGTTAATTTTTTTTCTCTCACTACTGTTTGATGAAAGAGAGGGAGATGGGTTTTTTTATTTACTATCTCTAATCCCTCTGCTCTACTTTTGTTCAGAGTTGAGGTTGCTTTTCTCAATTTTCCTATCCTTGTAACATTGTGGTGGATTTTATGCTCTACCATGTTAATGGCAGTGGTGCTACAACAATATTAATGGAGACGGTGTTACAGTAGAGTAAATGGATTGGGATGAAGTAAAAGAGAGAAATATTTTTTAATTTTTTTAATTTTGATTTTCTGCTTTACTAATTATAAATGTTTAAATTTTGATTTTATGCTCTACCAATTATAAATGTTTAGGTTTTTTTTTGTAAATAATTTGAATGAATTTTTTATTAGTTGTAAAAAACGAATTCAGATAAACGGAAACGGATATTATCCGTATTTTTGTTTGTTAAATATTCCAGTTGACTTCACATTTCTGTTTGTTAAATATTCCACTTTTAAATGTAGAATACCAAATTTTGGAAGCTGTACAAGGAAGATGAAGCTTCCTGCTCTATTGTTATAAGAACTTCAGTTGGGCTGGTTTATTTAATAGCTTGCTTGTTAGAACCTTTCATGCCATCATTTACTATTGAGGTATGCATTGCATAATTTTACAAGCACACGCCGTTTAAATTGATCTTTCACTGATTTTCTTCTGTTGTTATGCCAATCAAGGTACTAAAGCAACTCAACTTGCCTCCTGAGAATATACTATCGCTTTCTGATGAGAACGGAGATTTAGGCAGGACAATTAAACCCTGGGATCTTTTACCTGCTGGTCATGTAATTGGGACACCCGCTCCTTTATTCAAAGAATTGGTATTTTTTTGATATCATCTCTACCATCACACACACTGTCGTACATAATGATGCCTTACACGGAGTTTCTTTAAATCCAATTATTGGAGTTGAGAAGACTACATATGCTGAGAAATATTTACTTTTTAAGAAGTTTAGCGAGTCTGGACTACGTCGTCTTGGTCTCCATGGTTTGAAGAAAATTGATTTGGCTAGACAATGGAATGAATGTGAACCATTTCCTGTAAGTTTATCCTAAACTTTTAATCTATTTTACAGTCTGTATATGTAATTATTTAACATGATTTATCAATTAGAAATATTTGTCATCATCAATGTTAAATCTACATGATGTAGGGAGATACCAAAAGTCTCCTAGATAGGCCAAGAGACTAATAATAATTAATTTTTCAACAAGTTATTTACTTGAATTTAATTTACACTTTTCCATATTGAACCTTCCTGTTGCAGGCACACTACGTAGACAGAGCAGTGGTGTAGATATTGGATCATGGTATACGACTCATATCTGGTTCTTGATTTGAAACATTAGGAATCTAGTGGTATGCTGTTCAGTGGTTTAATACTTATGCTAATTCAGCAGTTCCTTTATTTGCAGGAAATCAGAAGGAATGCCTTCAACCCTTCGTAGAAATGCATCTGCCGCACCTAATTTGAATAGTCTTATGTCAAATAGCACTCCTACAAATCCAGGTTTTTATTCAGAACTTCTTTTATGAAATGGCACAAGTCTCAAGTAATTGCATTTTCCACGCAACAGGAAAATCTTTCATAGATGGTACATGTACTGTAAGAAGATTTATGCACGCAGTCAAAACTGAAATTTTTTATATACTCCACGAAATATGCTTATAATGAAGTTGGGTAAGAGAGAAGAGGGTTAAAGAATACATAATGTTTCTCTAATTCTTGCACATGGTCCCTTCAGTTGCATGTATTTTCCAGTTCGTTGGATGGAAATATATATAAGAGAATATAGGTGATTCCATATTGAACCAAACACATTTGTTACAAGAATTTAATTCTTTTTATTATCTATTTTAGAAGAAATCATCAAGTGAAAAGCCATATTTGTGTTATAATCTTCATTATATTTTTCCATGTTGGTAAGCAAGCGGTTTATTTGAGCTTTTTATGGTAAAATACTATAACAAGCTGAAAATTCTGAATGAGCTTAGAAGTCCTTTTTTCTTCACATGTTGTTGCGCAGTTGTTTTTAATCATATTACCATGTTGCAATCTAAGGAAGAGAGCCATGACGAAGATAGCCCGAGCAGGAAATTTTTATAGTCTTACCTTGAGAAAATAACTTCGGTGTACCATTTCAGATTCGTTATAATTGCCTCATCTGTTTTTGTTCTTTTCTGTCCTCATAACTCTAAGATTCTTTATCTAATTCCTACAGTTGGTTAAATGTTTTTGAACAAACATTACTAGATCAAATATATCTTAAAACTTTGGAATTTGTAGGACCTTCCTCATATAAATCAATCATGCATTTCAGACAAATTTTGTTTCACATGCAGTTAAGAATTTGCTTATTTATCTCATAGATTAACAGATTTTCTCTTTCTTTTCACTTGTACTGATGATATCTATATTTCAGCTCCTCTTAAGCGTACTAGTAGCTTGTCCTTTGATGAAAAGCTTTTTATAGAGATGTCAGCTTATCATTCTAGTGTACGATTTTGTATAGGCTTTTATGCAGTATAACAACTGTGACCTCTTACAGGTTCTTGTTTCAATATCGAAAACCAGTCCTATTGTGCTTTATCTTAGGGATGCTGACAAGCTCCTATGTAGATCACAAAGAATATACATCTTGTTCCAGAAAATGTTGAAAAAATTAACTGGACCAGTGCTGATCCTCAGTTCAAAAATTGTGGACCCGGGCGATAACTACAGAGAAGTAGATGAAAGGCTTAATTCTGTATTCCTATACAATATTGAAATCAGACCACCTAAGGATGAAACCCATCTTGTCAGTTGGAACGCTCAACTGGAGGAGGATATGAAGATGATCCAGTGTCAAGATACCAGAAACCACATCATTAAAGTACTTGCAGCTAATGACCTTGATTGTGATGATCTGGACTCAATATGGTCAGCAGACACGATGATTCTTAGTAGATATATTGAAGAAATTGTGGTGCCTGCAATCTCCTATCACTTGATGAATACAAAGGATCTTGAGTACAGAAATGGAAAACTTGTTATTTCATCTGCAAGGTCAATTCAGTATATTATCTGATGGTTACCTCACCATTTAAAGTTTTTTGACTTCTTGTGTTGAACATGAAACAGTTTATCCCATGGATTGAGTCTATTCCAGGAAGGTAAACCTGTGAGAAAAGATACCTTAAAACTGGAAGCTCAAACTGAAGTTCCCAAGATTTATCTCCCTCTAATTATTCACATTCAATAATCTGAAGTAATTGAACAATCATAGGAGTAGTATTAAGATTGTTGTCCTTTCTATATAGAAATCTAAACATTGTTATTTAAGATTGTGTGATGGTATTTAAGATTGTGTGATGCTTGTGGTTGTTGAATGTGATTGAATTCTGACTTGAGGATAATAATCTACAAGTCTTGTAACAGAAAATATGTTTACCACTATGCTTACTTAAATTAATTCATGAAATGGCCGATTAAGATTCCAATTTTTTCTTGTAACAGAGCAATCGTATAGTCGCACTGAAGGTTCTTTTTCTATTTTGATTTGTAGCAAAAGATATTGTGATTGCCTATGTATCTTTTTCTGCTTATGAGCAATACGGTGTACATTAGTACCACGTAACAACTCTATTGTCTTTGATTTTGGCATTAAGTGCCTCTGGTGACCTATTTGCTTCATTTTTCTGACTTGCTATTATTTTTAAATATGTGCAGGAAGACTGCTTCTACGACCTGCCTTACAATACTGGGTATCAAATTTTCGTGCTACGTTTACGGAAGACAAGGGACGAAATTATGAAGTGTACTCTCTCTCTATATGTAGATATATACTTTGATTGAAGAACTGTGGTAGCTTTAGATGGTTAATTGTAAAGATAATGAATGATTATGTAGTGGATGATTTTATTAAGTTAATAATATTTTAGTTTTTTGTATTTTTGCCATTATTTGCAATGGGGACATTGAGCCAGCCAGGTACACAAAAAGAATGTCAAATTTTGATTTGGCAACAATATAATTCGTTACCAAAGCATTGAATAAGTTTTAATATAGCAACAATTTTTTATACATTTAGCAACAAATTTTCGTTGCTAATGGCATTAAAAATATAATATTTGGCAACGAAAAATTAACCTAATAACAACGGAGAGGATATTGTTGCTAATACAAAAATAAAAGGTAACATTTTTTATCGTTGCAAATCATATCAACTTTCGTTGCACATATAAAGAAACGACAACATATAATGTCGTTGCTAATCGACTATCGTTGCTATTGAAAAATAACCAGCAATAAACATTTTCGTTGCTGATTCAGCATAATGTCGTCAAATAATATAATCAGCAACGAAAATCGTTACTAAAAAGTTTACATTCCGCAACGAAAGCAAGCTTAGGCAACAATTTTCATAATTTACTGCAACGAAAAATGTCGTTGCAAAATGGTGTCAATTGCAACGAAAATGCATGGCGTTGCAAAAAAAAAAGAGTTCATTTCGTTGCCAATTAGCAAGCTTTTGCAACAAAATGGGGTTTGTAGCAACGAAATTTTAATTATTCTGCAACAATACATTTTGTTGCTAAAGGATCAATGTCTCTGTACGAAAGACAAATTTCGTTGCAAAATGTATTACTTTTGGCAACGACAAAAATACGTTCGTTGCGGAACAATTAGCACCGCTCATTGAACAACGAAAGACGCAACGACAGTAAAGTCCTTGCCAAAACCCTTTTGCAACGAAATTTGCCACCTTTAGCAACGAAAATCGGTTGTTGCTGAAGTCCCATTTTTTTGTAGTGTATAAATACTTCCTTTCTTGCTAAAACTCTTCATCGAGAAGCAGAAGAAAAACAGAGCCAAAACAATGGAGAAGCAAACATTGGCAAACAAACCTCAAAGTATGACAATCCCTTTCCCATTTCAAGGCCACATGAACCCCATGCTCCAATTCTCCAAGCGTTTAGCCTTGAAAGGCGTGCAAATCACCATCCTCGCCACCAATGACATTACAACCTCCAAGCTAGCCCAAACAAGCTCAATAAACATAGAGTATATTTCCTATGAAATTGAACAAGGAGATGAAATACCAAACAGTGTTAAAGGCCGCATAGGCATTATCAATCACAAAATCCTAAAAAGGATGCCCGGCGTCATAGAAAAGCACGAGGCTAGTGCGTCCCCCATTAAAGTTATAGTGTATGATTCACTTATTCATGGGGGTCTGGAGTTGACCCGTAAGTTGGGGCTACGCAGAGCGTTATTGTTTACGCAAACGTGTGCAGTTTGTTCTGTTTATTATCACGTTCAACGAGGAAGCTTGACGCTCCAAGGGCATACGGTTTCGTTGCCCTCAATGCCGGTGTTGGAGATCCAAGATCTGCCTTCTCCGGTTCATGACGGATTGTATCCCGGTTTGCTTGAGAATCTCAAGAACCAATTCGTTGATCTTGAAAAGGTTGACTGGATTTTCTTCAATGTTTTTGACAAGCTTGAAGATGAGGTTAGTTTTTCAGTTTCTCTTTTTATGAATAAAACCTATATGACTTTCGTTCTTATTAGAAAAGTTAAATAAGTTACGCAGTTATGAAACCAACTTAATTTTGATATACATGTACATCTTAAATTGATAATATAAGTATCATATTATAATAATATACAAATTTTTAATGCATGAAGAATGTTTAGCTATCAACACTCTTCTCAAATCTATTTTATCATCGAAAGTATTTAAGTAAAAAAGGACACTATTCTTAAAAAAAAGAGAATGTTTGATGTATTTACGTGAGATTCATCATTGATAAAATGAAAACTTATTCATACTCTTTAGTCTTTACTCTATTTTTGTCTTTCTTAAGTTGCATAAAAAATGAACTTAGTATATATATACTTCAAGAAATAGAAGACATATATTCATACTTAATAATGCTTAATTGACTAATAAATAAATAATAATAATAAAAAAAGTGAGATTCAAATTGACGTATATAATAGTGCCACCAAACTCCCATAATTGCTGGCAGTTGGAGAAACTAGTCAAGTAGACTTCTATATTGTTTTGTAGTTGAGCGAACCTAGTACCAACCACTACTTAGGATCAAGATTCATAAATATGGTGTAATTGCTCCATCTTTGGTAGTTCCTAGGATGTTTTGGATAGAAGCATCCAAGTGAGTGGGCCATTTCTGTAAAATTGGCAAGAGAAAAAAGGAAATGGGGACTAAAGTCCGGATTGTTATTAATGCCTCCATTCCATAATAATTAACTTTTTAGGAGAAGAAAAATTTATTCTAATTTATTTGTCGTTTACAATTATTTAGGAGAATAAATTATTTACTTTTTATGTCACCCTTAACTTCTCTCATTATCGCAAAAAATTCTCTCTTGTATTAGTAGTTTTCACACAAATTTTAGTTATTAAATGATAGTATTAAATAACTTTTTTAATCCATGTGCATGAAGCTAAAACGACTATTATCATAGAATGAAGAAGAAATTCTCTCTTGTATTAGTAGTTTTCAACTTTTCATAAAGGGTAGTTATAGAATTTCACACAAATTTTAGTTATTAAATGATAGTATTAAATAACTTTTTTAATCCATGTGCATCAAGCTAAAACGACTATTATTATAGAACGGAGGTAAGTAACATTTTTGGCCACTTAATTTTATATCTTGTTTCATTTTGGTCACCCATTTTTTAATATTTTTTGGGGTCAAAAAACATCACCAAACATTATTATCAAATGTTGGTGGCTTGGTGCACATAGATAGGGGGACTATTATTACGTCATGCAACCATTACCATTCATTTTGGTTGACAAAAGAAAGGAGTCCTGTAAGTCCTTTGATAGGGATGGCTACCTACTTAGGACTTGTTTTGTGGCAGCTGGATTTGTCAAATTATTCAAAGTTAAATTATTAAGGAAGACTCTTTCATCCAATAAATAGATGGCTTCAAGTACCCAAAAAACAAAATCCGTCATTATAAATGGTTTAAGTACGATAGAATATTGAACAAAGATTAACGTGTCTTTAAAAATATTTAGATAGGGTCTACTAATTTTAAAAAGAAAAAAAATTATTCTCTTCGTCCTAAAAAGGATGAACAAAATATATTTTTCACATATATTAAGAAAAATAAAATAAAGAAAAGAGAGTAAAAACTTAAAGTGATGAGTACTTTTATTTTTTTTATACTAATAGACTCCACTAAATGACATATTTACCGTTCACTTTATGTACCTTAGCTCATTCTTTTGAATACAAAAAAATTGTACCTTCCGAGGATGGAGAGAGTATCTAGTGTATAATATGTAAAGTCTACCATGATCAAAAATATAATTTATTTGAGAAAAATTTTAAATATAGCTTTTAAATTTTTAACAGTTTTTCAATAAGTTGAATTTATAATTTGAAGCAGTTTTTTTAAATAATTTTTTTGTTATTATAAGGAAAAGTAACCTTTACCTACCTTTTTTTTATACGTGTGCCAAACTTTTAGATTACATTTTTTTTTGAAACAAAACTTTTAGATTACTTGAAATAATTTGTCGTGTTTGGTAATCCAATAAGTTCAAAAATTATTTTTGTTTTACCAAAAAAACTGTTAAAATTATTCAAAACAAACTAGGACTATATCTTAATAGAAAAATACTATGTCCACCAAAAAAATTTATTGAATAGCCACCAACTACAGTTAAATGTAGCGTAAAAGCATGGTGCGGTTGGAAGTCCAAACTGCACATGAAACCGCTTGAGTACGGTTTGACAATTCTAAAACTACACATGACATCGCTTGTGATTTGTGTGGTACGGTTTCATTTGGTTCGGTTTCGGTTCTAAAACCAATTGACATAGTTAATAATAATATTCAATAAATCAAATTCATCTTTGTGTATAAGAAACCATACATGACATTAACAAAATACATCAAGTAACAAGTTTTAGGTTTGAAATATGTTAATCATGAATGCTTCAACATTGCTCAAACTATTACAATTCAATTAGAAATATTTCTAGCCACAAACAAAAAGTTTAAAAGTGCATAACATAATTAATATTGTCTATTATATTTTTAGGAATTTACCTATATAACTTCTGAAAATATATATATATATATATATATATATATATATATATATATATATAATATAAGAGCGGTGCGGTGTAATTTGAGCGGTGCGGGAGCCTCCCAAAATCGCACTCAAACTACATATATGGTTTTCTAGCCATTCTAAAATTGTCACATTCGCCAAAACTATTGGTGTGGCTCAAATGGTGCGGTTTGGTCGATTTTTAGTGCGGTTTTGGGGCCAATTTAGGTTCTTTGCTCAATTATATATAGTTCAATGTATAAGAAAAACTGAAAAATGACATATACATTGATAAATCTCAATTTAAATTGCAATTGATGTGTAGAACTCTAAGTGAAATGATAAAATAATAATATATGGATTCCTTCTTAATTTTTTATTATCTCATGTATCATATATGTCACACATGAGGCAGGACTCAAAAAAATAATAATTAAATAATTCAATTTTTTTTTGAGACATGGGAGACAGTTGGATTATATAGAAAAAATTTGGACCATCAACTAGTCTTTGTCATCAGGTAATCATGCTATTATTTTCTGTCAGATAGCGAGATGGTTGTCAAGCAAATGGCCAATTAAGACCATCGGACCATCAATTCCATCAATGTTCTTAGACAAGCGATTACCTGATGACAAAGACTACGGCCTCAGCCTCTTCAAACTAGATGCTGACGCTTGCATCAAGTGGCTAAACGCAAAAGATACTGGCTCAGTAGTCTATGTATCATTTGGGACCATTGCCAACCTCGGGCAAGGCCATATGGATGAAGTAGCGTGGGGCTTATTAAACAGCAACAACAACTTTTTGTGGGTAGTCCGAGAAACTGAACAGAGTAAGCTTCCGAGTGATTTCTTGGCCAAGGCCGAGGGGAAATGCCTTGTTGTGAGCTGGTGCCCTCAGCTTGATGTTTTGGCCCATCAGGCTGTGGGGAGTTTCATGACGCATTGTGGATGGAACTCGACGCTTGAAGCATTGAGCTTGGGAGTGCCAATGCTGGTTATGCCTCAGTGGGCGGATCAAACTACGAACGCTAAATATGTTGTGGACGTATGGAGAACTGGGGTCCGGGTTAAGGATCGTGACAAGATTTTTACGAGGGAGGACATTGCTAATCGTATAAAGGATGTCATGGATGGAGCAAAAGGGGAAGAGCTTAGAGCGAACGCCATCAAATGGAAGGAACTGGCTGTCGAGGCAATGAGTGAAGGTGGAAGCTCTGATAAGAACATCGACGAATTCATTTCAAAGGTTATATCCACCACCACTTGAAGCTTTCGGCTGAACATATAAGTAAATATTATTAGTATCTATATTATAATTAGTATCTATATGTTATTAGTATGGGCTATATGTAGATACACAGTTGTGTAGTACACAGTCGACTATAGCGACGGTTTTTTTGGGCTATAACGATGGTTCACCCGTCGGTATAGCCCAGAATATCTATAGCGACGGCTATAGCCCAAAAAAATCGTCACAATAGCCGACTGTACACTACACAGCTATGTATATACATTTTCCCCTATTAGTATCTTTATGTTATTTGAATATTATTAGTATCTATATGTTATTTGAATTGAGAATGAATTATTCATTCAAATGAACATATAAGTAAATATATGGAAGAGTTTATGTCTCTAAAAGATTATACAAAGTCTCTAAAAATACAAATACATAAATTTGGAATTTTCCCTTTAACAATAGAGTAATGCTACGCATAAAAAAACTGTTATAATAAACAACGTACAAAATAATGTGTCAAAATTAGTTAATGTTCTGCTATAAATGATTAGGCTTAATAGGTATAACCAACCGCAACCGTACACATTATTTATGACTAAATTTATTTTGCGCACTAAACTTTAATCCTAAAATCATTTTGCACCCGACACTTTGTTATGAAGTAAATGCACTCTATACTTTTTATCAAGAAAACAAAATGTACACTACATTCACATGAAAATGCACACTCTATCTCTCATTGCCTCATATGAACTATCTTTATAACGTGGAAGTCTAAAGTAACAAACCTAATATTTCATACGCTTGCATTTTTTGGTGAATATTTGGCCAAAAATAATACGGAGTGTGCAGTTGGTTTTCTTGCTAAAAGTATAAGGTGCAAATATTTCAAAATAAAATTTAGGATGTAAATTGATTTTAGGGTTAAAGTTTAGAGCTCAAATTGAAATTTAGTCCATTATTTAGTATCAACTTTTAATAACCATTTTTTAGTGAACACTATCATATGCCATCTAAGGACTAAGGGTGCAAATTTAGCCTGAAATTGATCAAAGGGTCATAACAAGCCCAACCCTCTTTGGACCTACCCGACCCTAATAATACCCCGGATCGTTATACTAGCCATTTTCTCTTCTCCCAATTTTAGCCTATTTTTAACCTCGAAAGCTCGAATTGTGTGTACAATATGAATAACTTGTGGTCACATTCCCTAATTCTCTAGCTATGATTAATTATGAAAAAAAAAATTAATCATAATATTCTTATGTATTTTTGTCAATCGATACATACTAGTCAATTTTTAGAGAAGCTTAAGGGTTTGTTTAGTTGTCACCGTTTGCAGCGTTTATACTTCCAAATGTACCGAGTTAATTTTAATGTGTTGCATTTGATCCTCAAACGCAGTGTTTATGAGTTAAATACTCCAAACTTTGCAAATGCTTACACTAAATTTTGTGCGTTTGAATTTCTAAATATATGGAAGAGTTTATATCTCCAAAAGATTATACAAAGTCTTTAAAAATATAAATACATAGATCTAGAATTCTCCCTTAAACACTATATTGCTGCACATAAAAAAAATCTGTTACAATAAACAAATGCAAAATAATGTGTCAAAATAGTTGAAGTTATATAATATCCAATAGTTATAACCAATCACAACTATACATATAATTTAATATAAACTTTTAATGTCTATTCTTCAGTCATCAAAACACTATTCTGAACCCTATTTTATACTTTCTTCGTCCGACTTTGTTTGTCATAATTGACTTTTTAAGGTCAATTTGATCATTTTTAAAATTAATAATTAAGCAAATGTATTATAAAATTTGAAATCAAATAAGTTGACTTCAATAATATATTCGATATACTTTCATATGATAATGATTTTGTGTCTATATCTAATAAACTTAAGAATAATTTTTTATTCTAAATATGTTCAACTTGTCCATAAAAAATCAATTAGGACAAATAAAGTTGGACGAAGGATCTAGGGTGTAGCCCGAAATTAATCAAAGAGTTAGAACCAAACCAACCCTCTTTGGACCCACCGGGACCCTTATAAACCCCCTTACATATAGGATTTTCCTAAATCATTATATTCTGAACCTTTGAAGTAGACTGTCACGAAACCAGGACTAGAATTGACTTTCAAAAATTAATTTGAGATATTTATAAATTTAAAATTGGTATGATTCATTTAAGTTATGAAAAATCATAAATCTTATAACTAGTAGTACTGTTAGATAACCAACTCATCTAAAAACTTAAACTTTTAGAAAGACATTCCAATAATGTATATCAGGCCAACACTCCCCCCTCCCTCCTCACATGCATACAACTCATCTAAAAACTTAATTTTTTAAAAAGAGGTTCCAATAATGTATATCAAGCCAACACTCCCCCCTCCCTTCTCACATGCATACGTGGAGAAAGACAAATTATATGCATATGTATTAATATCAATATCAATATTAAGGATACATGCATACGTAGAGAGAGACAAATTATATGCATATGCATTAATATCAATATCAATATTAAGGATAATGTGTTGTAAGAAGTCTTGATTACAAGACCTTGCGCAACATACACAACCATATAAAGGGCAATGTGCGGTCGAGAATAATAATGTGTAGCAAGAAGTCTTGATTACAAGACCTTGCACAACATACACACCCATATAAAGGGCAATGTGCGGTAGGGAAGGTTTGAACTCAAGACCTTGCACACTCTATGTAAGACCCCAACTTTTTTATAAATAAGATTATTTATTTATTTATTATTATTATTCTAAACTGTTAGGTGTTAAATTAATATAATGATAAGTTAAGGATGATATGTGCAATTATACAGTATGTCGGAGAATATTCATTCTGTCGGGAAATATTATATTCGGTAAGTACGACGACGCCGAAATAACCAAACATTCGTGGGCCCCATAGCGGAATAACAGTCGGATATAAAAAGCGGTAACCTTTTAAAATTGGTGGCAGGATTTTTACCGTTGAAATACCTGGTAATAAAAGAACAGTAACACGCGTTATTCCACAGTAGCACGCGGTGTGATAATTGATGTGTGGTAGATATTGATTATATTTTACTATAAATAGGGGGCCTTATCATAAGGAAATTCATAACTTCCTTGCTTATACTTCCTCCTACTCTTTAAAATTTTTTTAGTGTAAGTTCTCTCTAAGTGTGGTAGACTATCTTGAGTTTTTGTAAAGATCAGTAAGAGTACTCGTATTGTTCAAGTAAGTTTTTCTATAAAAGTTGGTCAAGCACCCACATACATCACACTGTGTTTATAATTCTTCCTTTAGAAGAGTTATTTTAAAAAACTTCCTTTGAAAGATTTTATTTTGAAATATTATTTTTGAAGTTTATTCTTTACACTATACAGAATATACTATATAATCACTTTTGATAATTTCATAATATACGAGTTAGTGTACACCATATATGATAGTTACTAATTATATTATAAATATATTTAGATTGAAAAACTTCATAGAAAGTAACATCTAGTCACTTGCTAATTGAGGTAAGGGATGTCATTTTCTCCATACTCGTAAGTGGTATCATTTCTTTTGTACTCGTAAAAGATATTATTTTCTTTCATACTCGTAAATGATATCATTTTCTTTCATACTCCTCCATTTATGGAAGAAATTATTATTTGTTTCCATAATAATATTATTAAATGGTGAAAATTTCTGAAATTAGTAGAATATCCTTAATAGTTTGTATTTCATCTAGTATCTTTTCACCTGAATTTTTCTATTAAATTTTTATCGTTATCTTTAAAATATGAATCTTGAATATCATTCTTGAATTTGACTCCACATTTTTGTCACCATGTTGACAATTTGGACATTTTTGGTCTCTGGATAAATTTAATTACAAATCTCTAATATTTATCCTTGATCTCACTATATTTATTTTTATATTATTATCATCATCTTCATACTTAAATTGTGACGATAGTTCTCTTTGGCCCGTAGTGTAAAGATGAACTGGCGTGGCATGATTATGACCAAACTGTGTATTGGTATAATCATGTCTTTTGGTGCTATAGACAAAAGTTTGTGGTGAAAGTTCTCTTTGACCCTTAGTGCAAACAATGAACTGGCGTTTGACATGATCATGACCGGTGGTGTTACAAATAAATATCTTTGGCCCATAGTGCAAAGATAAACTATTGATTTGGATGTTCATAAACAGGAAATGTTGATTGATATTACATGGATAAAATATTGGTGATAAACCTTTAACTTTATAGAAGATGGTGGATATTATAATCTACTTGACTCTTCTAATGGATTGTTTGTTCCGCTGCAGTTGTTGTTGTTGAAACACTTATAATATCTTTAAATCTCTGATTTATTACTGTTGAAGGCTAAAGATAATTTATTCTTCATTATCTTAGTCATGATATTCTTTACTGGGCTATTTGTGCTCACCGTTTTCCTTTTTGTTCTATTGTTCTCCTCAGAAAATGAGAGTATAGCGGGGACTAGCCGAGGAATGGAGTGATAGTCCGAGATAGTAGAAGTATCTCAATACATTATTAAATAGTGTGGCAATAATTGTATTGAGAACTTAAGTTGTATTTATATTGAAAGTCACAGTATTTGTGTTGTCGTATTTTGCACGACAGTATAATAGTTGTAAATGAAAAAATTCGTATTTGGATTTGGATTTTGTAGAATGTAATTGGCGACTCAAAATGGGTTTTGTGGACCTATTTTGGGAGCGTCATAGTTGGAATCCGAGCTTAGGGATATAATCTTTGATGAAAATTTGGGGGTGGAACTAGGAGAAGAGAGACGAATAGAATGAGTCACTAGTGTGTCCTACCTAATCTATTTTGTTATTTAATTAATCGGTTTGGTTGTAGGGACAAGAAGTGGCATGTCAATTTCTTTAACTAATCTTTTCTTTGTGATCACGCTTCAGAATGGCATCTGAAAATCAAGAGATGAACTATGAGACAATTGTGGCTGAGAATCACGAAGCTACAGATAATACTGCTGCGAACTCAGAAAATCATGACGCTAATAAAATGATGAATGATGCATTTTTTTCTAGAATTTCATGCAATTCTTGTAGAACCAGGCGAGAGAAACTATTGCTAATAATACTAAGAGAAATGCGGTACTAGGCGAGAGAAATTACTGCTAATAATACTAAGAGAAACGTAGGTAACTCACGAATGGTCACTATCAAGCAGTTCAAGGAGTTGGGACCATTTGAATTTCTCGGAAAGCCGGACCCACTCAAGGCAGAAGCATGGCTCAAACAGATGATAAAGATATTTGATGTTCTGCGTTGCGCTGATAATCAAAAGGTTCCTTTCGCCACGTTTATGTTACGAGGAGAAGCATATCACTGGTGGGAGTCAGTAAAGCGTACCCATCACTCGACACTCGAGACGTCTTGGGTCGAGTTCCAAGAATTATTTAACGAAAAGTATTTCCCGGAGAGTATCCGCCATATGAAGGAGGGGGAATTCATCAAACTAGAGCATAACAACATGACCGTATCACAGTACGAAGCCAAGTTCGTTGAGATGTTTCGATTTATGTCCCATTTGGTGGACACTGAGGAACGGATGACACAAATATTTTTACGAGGTTTGAAACCAAAAGTTCGTCAATATCTTATTTAAATTTGTCTATATCCGGATGTCGGGGATAAGGCTCAATTAGTGGAACAAGAGAAAGAAATACTAGAACCAGGAAGCAACACCCAACATCGAGAGAGAAATTACGATAAAAATCGTAATGGTGGCAACAATCGTCGAAATAATGTTAACTAGCGAGGAGAGAATCACCACGCCGGAAATGGTAACCACTTCGGTGGTAATCTTGGCCTATATAACAGGAGGAGTGAATCAAATGGCAACAATTTTAAGAAGAGAAGATTCAATAATAACCATGGAAAGGTATCAGCATTAGCACCAGCACCAGTACTAGTTTCGAGGGGAGGAGAACGACCACCAGTCAGATGTTACAGGTGCAGAAAAGAGGGACACATCAGTCCAAACTGTACACAGCCGCCATCCCAGGTGTGTTACAATTGTGGAAAGGAAGGCCACATAGCTTGATTTTGTCATGCAGCAAAATCAAGTCCAACTGCAATGATAACACCAAAGACTGTCACAAACAAGTCAAAGTCTGTGGTTCAGGGGAGAGCTTTTGTCGTGACATCCCAAAAAGTGCAGAACCCGAACGAAGTTATCACGAGTAAACTACTTATTAACTCTTGTGAAATATATGCCTTATTAGATACTGGTTCTACCCACTCTTTTATTTCACCTACATATGCTCAACGTCTAAACTTGACTCCTGAGAAATTAAATTTTGACTTATCTGTTGAAACACCATTAGGACAAACATTCATTACATCTACAGTCTATAAATCTTATTTTGTTCAAATCGGCACCCTCACATTACTTGTTAATCTTATCTCCTTGGACATGCATGAATTTGATCTGATTTTAGGAATTGAATGGTTAACTACTCATCATGATAAAATTGATTGCTTTCGTAAGGTCGTTAGTTTTCATATTCCTATACCAACCTGTTATGCGAATTCAAGCACGCAAACCATTGAAATCAATAACTATCATTTCTAGCCATAAAGCCATTCGTTTATTGAAAAACGGATGTCAAACTTTCTTAGCTCATGTCATTGATTTAAATAAAAATACGTCAAATTTGAATGATATTCCTATTGTTAATGAATTTCCTGACGTTTTCCCTGAAGAACTTCCTAGCTTACCCCCAAACCGGGAAATCGAATTTTGTATTGACTTAGAACCCGGTACCAAACCTATTTCCAAAGCCTCATACCGAATGGCTCCCGTTGAACTCCAAGAGTTAAAAGTCCAACTTCAAGAATTGTTAGATGTTGGTTTCATATGTCTGAGTACATCGCCTTGGGGTTCTCCTGTTCTATTTGTGAAGAAGAAAGACGAAAGTATGAGATTGTGCATTGATTATCGAGAGTTGAACCATGTCACCATCAAAAATAGGTACCCGTTACCTCAGATTGATGACATGTTTGATCAATTACAAGGTGTTTAATACTTTTCAAAAATTGATCTTTGCTCTGGGTATCATCAGTTGAAGGTTAAAGTTTATGATATTCCTAAGACTACTTTCAGAACTCGTTACGGGCACTACGAGTTCTTAGTCATGCCTTTTGGATTGACCAATGCTCCTGCAGCTTTCATGGACATGATGAATCGAATATTTAAGGAATATTTGGATCATTTTGTGGTTGTCTTTATTAATGACATCCACATATACTCTAAGAGTCGCGAGGATCATGAACAACACTTGAGATTGATACTCCAAAAGCTGCGTGAGAATAAAATGTATGCCAAACTGAAGAAATATGAGTTCTGGCTCGAGGAAGTAACATTCCTTGGAAATATGATTTCTAATCAAGGAATATCGGTTGATCTTGCGAAGATTGAAGCGATTTTAAACTGGGAACAACCAAAGACAATCACCGAAGTACGAAGCTTTCTGGGTCTAGCTGGTTATTATCGGAGATTCGTAGAAGGATTTTCTTGAATTGCCCCTTCGTTAACTCAGCTAACTCAGAAAAGTACAAAATTCGAATGGAACGAAGAATGTGAGAAGAGCTTCCAAGAACTCAAGAGTAGACTTGTTTCGGCTCCTGTTCTGGTCATACTATCAGGATCAGAAGGATTTGTTATCTACAACGATGCTTCAGGTAAAGGTCTTAGTTGCGTCCTCATGCAATATGAAAAAGTCATAGCTTATACCTCTCGACAACTCAAAGATTATGAGAAGAATTACCCTACTCATGATCTAGAGTTAGCAGCAGTCGTTTTCACATTGAAGATCTGGAGACACTACTTGTATGGAGAGAAGGTGAAGATCTTTACAGATCACAAAAGCCTCAAATATTTCTTGACCCAAAAGGAACTCAACATGCGGCAACGACGGTGGCTTGAGTTGTTGAAGGATTATGACCATACAATCCAATACCATCCTGAAAAGGCGAACGTGGTAGCCGATGCGTTGACCACACAAGGATGCATTTTGCACGACTTACAAAGGATGGAGATAGAGATAAAGACACCACGGACTTTTATGCAGATTGCGCATATACGAGTAGAACCAGTTTTAATTAATAAAATTAAAGTTGCTTAAACTACCGATCCAGAATTGATAAAGATGAGGAAAAATGTACAAGAAGGTGCTATTCCAGAAGCGAAAATCGACGAGGAAGGGATACTTCGAGTTAATTCTCGACTTTGTGTCCCTAATGATCCTGATTTGAAGCATAAAATCATGATGGAGGCACACAACACACCGTTTGCAATTCACCCTAGAAGTACCAAAATGTATCGTGACCTTCGACATACATTTTGGTGGAACAACATGAAAAGAGAGATCGTAGAGTTTATCTTAAGGTATTTAACTTGTCAACATGTCAAAGCAGCGCATTAAGTACCTAAGGGTCCATTACAATCACTCGAAGTTCCAGAATGGAAATGGGAGCATATTAATATGGATTTCGTAACAGGTCTTCCTAAAGTTTCTCAAGGCTTGGACGCAATTTGGGTCATTGTGGATAGATTAACCAAATTTGCTCATTTCTTGCCCATATGAGAAAACTATTCCCTTAAGCGTCTTGCTAGTATGTATATAGCGAGATTGTGAGACTGCATGCCATGCGAGTATCCATAGTTTTCGATCGAGACCCTAGATTCACTTCACGATTTTAGGTTAGCTTACAGAAAGCTATGGGCACTGAATTACGATTCAGTTCTGCATATCATCCTCAAACGGACGGGCAATCAGAAAGAACAATTCAAACTTTCGAGAATCTATTGAGACTTTGCGTACTAGACTTCAAAGGAAGTTGGGACAAATCCTTGACATTGGTCGAATTCTCCTACAACAATAGTTATCAAGCAAGTATAGGCATGGCCCCGTTTGAGGCTTTGTATGGACGAAAGTGTCGCTCTCCAGTATGCTAGAACGAGGTAGGAGAAGCAAAATTATTGGGACCCGAGTTGGTGCGCATGACAATAGAAAATATCCAAAGGATTCGACAACGTATACAGGCAGCACAAGAATGACAAAAGAGTTATACTGATCTTCATCGAAGGGATGAGAGATTCAATCTCGGGGAGTATGTATTTTTACGTGTTTCTCCATGGAAATGAGTTACGAGATTCGAAAAGAGAGGAAAACTTAACCCTCGATTTATTGGCCCTTTTGAAATTCTCGACCGTGTAAGAGTTGTGGCCTATAAACTTGCTCTACCGCCAAACATGTCTCGCATTCATAACGTTTTTCACATATTCATGCTACGTAAGTATGTGAAGGATTCAAATCATATCATTGAGTTGGAGCCAGACGTAATTGCGAAGGATTTAACGTATGAAGAGGTACCTGTTAAGAACCTAGATAAAAAGAATAGATTTTACGCTCAAAGGTTATACCTCAAGTCAAAGTTTTGTGTAGAAACCAAGATATAGAGGAAATGACTTGGGAGCTAGAATCTGAGATGAGGACTAAGTATCCTTACCTATTCGAAATTTCAGACGAAATACCAGGTACGTCAATTTCAAGAACGAAATTTCATAAGGAGGGGAGGTTGTAAGACCCCAACTTTTTTATAAATAAGATTTTCTATTTTCTTATTATTATTATTCTGAACTGTTAGGTGTTAAATTGATATAATGATAAGTTAAGGATGATATGTGCAATTATACAGTATGTCGGGGAATATTCGTTCCGTCGGGGAATATTATATTCGGTAAGTACGACGGCACCGAAATAACCAAACATTGGTGGGGCCCACAACGGAATAATTGTCGGATATAAAAAGCGGTAACCTTTTATAATTTGTGGCAGGACTTTTACCGTTGAAATACCCGATAATAAAAGAACAGTAACACGCGTTATTGCACAATAGCACGCGGTACTCCACAATAGCACACGGTATTCCACAGTAGCACACGGTATTGCACAATATGTCATATTATTAGTTCAATAATTGCTACAGTGACAATAACATAGTATTTATTATTGATTTAATAATTATCACAGTAACAACTGCATAGTATTTCACATTATTAAATCAATAATTGTCACGGCACAACAACTAATATTATTGAAAGGATATTATTAGTTAGCATTATTGGCAATGTCTAGAAGTTCTGTCGAGAAAAATGGTTATTTAATTGCGCGTCATTTATACATAAGGCCCCCTGTTTCCTAGGAATGATCTAGTTGCTAGTATTGCGAGCATATGATATCTATGATATTAATACATTTAACACAATAATATAGAAAATAGATATATTAATAATAAAAATTTTGATAATGGAATTATTTTTTATAATGGATTTATCTTTTTGATAATGGAATTATCTTTTTGATAATGGAGTTAATTTATTTGATAATGGTTATCTTTTTGAAAAAATGGATGCATGATATAGATTGAAGAAAAAATGAATGGATGATATAACTTGAAGAAAAAATGGATGGATGAGGAAATTCAGTCACTTGTTTACTTATACTTCCTCCTACTATTTAAATTTTTTTTAGTGTAAGTTCTCTCTAAGTGTGGTAAACTATCTTGTGTTTTTGTAAAGATCAGTAAAAGTACTCGTATTGTTCAAGTAAGTTTTTCTATAAAAGTTGGTCAAGCACCCACACACATCACACGGTGTTTATAATTCTTCCTTTAGAAGAGTTATTTTAAAAAACTTCCTTTGAAAGATTTTATTTTGAAATATTATTTTTGAAGTTTATTCTTTACACTATACAGAATATACTATATAATCACCTTTGATAATTTCATAATATACGAGTTAGTGTACACCATAACTGATAGTTACTAATTATATTATAAATATATTTAGGTTGATAAACTTCATAGAAAGTAACATTCAGTCACTTGCTAATTGAGGTAAGGGATGTCATTTTCTTCATACTCGTAAGTGGTATCATTTCTTTTGTACTCGTAAAGGATATTATTTTCTTTCATACTCGTAAATGATATCATTTTCTTTCATACTCCTCCATTTATGGAAGAAATTATTATTTGTTTCCATAACAATATTATTAAATGGTGAAAATTCCTGAAATTAGTAGAATATCCTTAATATAGTTTGTATTTCATCTAGTATCTTTTCACTTAAATCTTTCTATTGAATTTTTATCATTATCTTTAAAATATGAATCTTGAATATCATTCTTGAATTTGACTCCACATTTTGGTCACCATGTTGACAATTTGGACATTTTTGGTCTCTGGATAAATTTAATTACAAATCTCTAATATTTATCCTTGATCTCACTATATTTATTTTTATATTATTATCATTATCTTCATACTTAAATTGTGACGATAGTTCTCTTTGGCCCGTAGTGTAAAGATGAACTGGCGTGGCATGATTATGACCAAACTGTGTATTGGTATAATCATGTCTTTTGGTGTTATAGACAAAAGTTTGTGGTGAAAGTTCTCTTTGACCCTTAGTGCAAACAATGAACTGGCGTTTGACATGATCATGACCGGTGGTGTTACAAATAAATATCTTTGGCCCATAGTGCAAAGATAAACTATTGATTTGGATGTTCATAAACAGGAAATGTTGATTGATATTACATGGATAAAATATTGGTGATAAACCTTTAACTTTATAGAAGATGGTGGATATTATAATCTACTTGACTCTTCTAATGGATTGTTTGTTCCGCTGCAGTTGTTGTTGTTGAAACACTTATAATATCTTTAAATCTCTGATTTATTACTGTTGAAGGCTAAAGATAATTTATTCTTCATTATCTTAGTCATGATATTCTTTACTGGGCTATTTGTGCTCACCGTTTTCCTTTTTGTTCTATTGTTCTCCTCAGAAAATGAGAGTATAGTGGGGACTAGCCGGAGAATGGAGTGATAGTCCGAGATAGTAGAAGTATCTCAATACATTATTAAATAGTGTGGCAATAATTGTATTGAGAACTTAAGTTGTATTTGTATTGAAAGTCACAGTATGTGTGTTGTCGTATTTTGCATGATAATATAATAGTTGTAAAAGAAAAAATTCGTATTTGTATTTGGATTTTGTAGAATGTAATTGAAGACTCAAACTGGGTTGTGTGGACATATTTTGGGGGCGTCACACTCTGAGCTCTGATATCATATTAGGTAACAAACTTATCTAAAAACTTAAGCTTTTAGAAAGAGGCACCAACAATCTTTATCAAGCCAACAAGTACTTTTTAGATAATTATGATATAATGACATAAATTAAATAAATTCATGTTAATTTTAAATTTAAAAATATTTGAAATGAACTTGTAAAAAAATAATATTAATCATATAATTTAGACGGAAGGAGTATATGGAGGAGTTTATGTCAATACAAAGTCTTTAAAAATATAAAATTACATTAATCTAGAATACTTTAGTGTTATATTATTACACACACAAAAATTGTTCAATAAACAAATACATTAATCTAGAATACTCCATTGAACACTAAAGTAATATTGCTACACACAAAAAAATTGTTCAATAAACAACTTAAAAAATAATGTGCTATGGATTATAATGAAGTCAAATCAAACTAAAAAGAAGGCAAGAAAAAACCACCAATAGAAAAGCTCAAATTTATAGTAGATATTCACCAGGATTTAACAAAGTCTCCGACGTTGGTAATGCAGGCAATGACATCTCTGCAAAATGTAGCAAGTCATCAGTGTGTGGATTTTATGCAACTGAAAATAATTAAATAAACAACCGGTGAAACCATCATTTGCAGAAATTAATAATTAGGTAGACATAGTTCTCTCCAACCCTTACCAGGAGCACAAAGAGATAAGGATGAGATTGAGGATGACAAAGGCCATGGAGCTGCAATATTGTCATTCAAGTCACATGTAAAGCTGAAGCCTGTTGAATTGTCGAATACTATGTCTGCCGGTAAGCTTCGAAGCAAACACCCTGTAATCAAATAGGACCAAAGATTGTAAGTGATCCAGTGATGGGAGTTAGGAAGATTTTTCTCATCACTGACTATTCCCCTTCCTTTTTCCTTAGGAAGTAATACAGTATATTGAACGAAACACAATAAATCAAAATTATGTACTAGAACTAATGTGTAGTACTGTGCACATGTCCAGCACTAATTTGCTCAACATAGAACTCTCAAAAACACTCCACGCACTGAAGCTTCACACATTGGTTTTCGCTAGAATGTAAGTCACTGAAACTTCTGTAAAGATAGTAAGATACAAGGGATTTGATAGTAGAGAACTAGAGATATATTCTGACCATTCCAACTTGGGAGTCCACTTTTAAAAATCATGCACGCCAAGAAAACTTGTCAATTTCCAATTTAACATTCTATTTCTAACTCAATTTAAATTACAGTTGACAATTAAATAATATTTAAATTTAACCAAATTCCATTAAGGGTACATTTAGAATATTATGTCACTTATTTATCTAATTTTTAAAAGTCGACCATCTTTTGGGATGTACAAAAATGGAAAGATGATGGACTTTCAATTTGGGACAAGAGGAGTAAAATAAATATGTAATATATTGGTACAAATCGCAAGTGTAATTTAAGTTTAACCTATTTAATTCAAATTTTTTCCATGAACTGCTAGAAACTGTAAATTATAGTGGCATCTAAAGAACAGATGTAGTTGTGGTGCTTTGTTGCGTACTAATAGTCTAGTACTCACTGCGTAGCCAGATAATCTAGGAAACAGGGATTCTTCACTACCTCGACCAATTGTTGCATCCCCGCACTGGATACTCCAATTCTCGGGGACTCTTAGAGATTCTCTCCTCCTCTATAACTTGTGTGTTTTGAATTATTTTTGTTATTTTTACGATTTCATGTTTATAGAAATATTAAAGTTGTGTTGTTTGTTGGATATATTTTGTTTTTCTCTTGTAGTTTTTTTAATATTTTATTTACATATTTAATAATAAAATATATGTTGAATTCCCCCGCACCTGAATTCTCATTTAAGATTTGGCGAATCTTCGTATCCCCATATTATGCACCCGTATCTGTGCCTCTTAGCAGATAATCAATTGCAACAACAACAAAAAAAGACTACGAGGTGCACAAAATTACACAAAAATTGACCAATTAGCAGTGACATAATCAGCAAGACCACATATCAGGTATTTAATACTTCAAACTAAATAGGGGTAACAGGTAAGTATTATCCAAGAAAAATATGAGGGAACAAAAAACCCCCACCACCACTATTCATACTACAACTACATCCCACCTTAACTATCTCCAATGAAAAAATCATATCAAGACATCCAACCACCAAGTAGAATAAGAGAATTCAATAAGAATTTTTCTAAAAGCATCGGCAATGATAACCCTAAAAAACCAAGGAAAATAAAATGCAAAACAACAATGATCTGCAATTCAGCACATAGATAAGTAGAACTCTAGATACATAACGTGATAAATACGGTAAAGTGTAAAATTAATTTTCAATGTTCTAAAAAACGTTAGGCCGACCTAGGCGGTGGAGGAAGCTTTGAGCGCATAGCCTTGTAGACGGCGCCTAGGCGGTTTCCTAGGCGGCTCTCCTAGGCGAGTGCTCTAGGCGGGGTTAATTTTATTTAATTTAAATTTTATTAGTGAAAGTATATGGGTGAAGTATGACAACCCGAAAATTTATAAGATTTATTAATAAAATCTTGAATGATTAAATGAAGGTTAAAGGATAAAACCTATATTTGAAATAGAGGACTGATTAAATTGTTTTTTATAGAAGAACCTACGGTTTGATATTTGAAAGAATATAAAGAAATTAAATGTGAATGATAGAAGAATAAGAATTGAGTAATAAATTTGTATTTTATTATATGTGATAAATATATGTATGTATATTTATTGCGCATGAATAAATTGTTATGAAACAATTTATATTACGAAACGAAATCATTAGTTTAAGTATACAGAAATACTGTATACTTTATGTCGACGCCGGGTTTTCTCGTCCTTCTAGTCCTTTTCCTATTTTAGCCTTTTGATTTAATGATTTTTGGAAAAGGTCGGCATTGATGTCGACGGGGTTTTGAAAGATCGTGTTTTATGATGAGCCAATTAACCAGAGTCGCCAGTTGGTATATTTGAAATGGATGTACCAACTCATCCGAGTTTTCATTTTTTATAAATCGCTGGCTCATATGTGACTCCGAATTAATTGGTCTGCGAATCGAGATTCATAGAGTTCGGGGGCTTGCTTAAGTGAGGGGAAGGTGTTAGGCACCCCTCGACTTCCGTAAAACACGGTTACCGCAATCTTGATACTTTCCTATCCTTTAATTCATAAAATGTGTATGTGTGCATGTGTGTGTGTGTGCCTAAATGAATGTTGTGGTGAGTTTGTATGAAAGAATTATTTGGGTTTTTAGGGAAAATCGTGCTTTTAGTTTTGAGAGTGCTTCAAAATGTCTTTTCGGTATTTACGAGAAAACCCTATTTCTTATTGAGAAAGATTTGATTTTAATTGGCAAAAGCTATGCGATTTTTTACTAAGTGTTGTTTTGGTAAAACATGAGTTTATTAAACCTTAGCCAAAATAGGAATCGAGATTTATACGTTGCTTTCATAAATGATAGGCAATTTCTAGAATCTCTTTCACCCTATGTATCAAGGTTTAATAAAACGTTTCGTTCTTTTATAAAACCCATTTTGTGACATTTGAAAATGACCTCTTTTAGCTTTCTCGTAGAATAGGAATCAACTTTTATTAGCATTTCCAATTTTTTAGCCTCGTGATGCTAATATCCTACTTTGATTGATTTTAGAAAAGATCTTTATCGTTTAATCTTTTGAAACCATTTTGGTGTCACGAAATATAATCAAGCACAAACATGCGTTGGGGCTATCCACGGGCATGTAAGCCATCAAAATATCCCCAAACGCCAACAATCACGTATTCCACTAATACGGGGCCTTAAACCCGATTCTCGTCTTAACGTCGTTTTAAGGCCCAACGGTTACATATTACAAAAACGAGCACCTTGAATCTATACATACATCAAAAGGTCCATTATCGGATTTGAACCACGGGGTCGCGTTCCTAGGCTCACACGAGATTATGACATGCCCACAAAATGAATACTACATGATTAACCAACCCGAATTTATATAATACACCATGACATCCGAGAATGACAATCTAAATAAATTACACCCGATAAATTATCATGAACACACTAAAAATTTCATCAATTGGATATCCTCGGGTTATTAGGAAGAATTTTGTTCCGATGGAACCCTCACCAATAATCCCTAATCCATGATTGTTCAACAATATTCTTGAAAATTACAATTTAATTTAGCCAAATGACATGATAGAAGTTGCAAAAATAAGGAGATTTTCACCTTGCAAATGATACCAAAATTGTGTAGAAACTTGTGTATTGAGTGAAATATGAGATGTATTGATATAATCCAACAACAAGGGGAAATTCCTCTCTTTTTCTCTCAATTGTTGCAAGAATTTTTGCTATTTCTCTCTATTTCCGAGCTAAAACGGCTGCTGATTTTCTTCTTCTTCCGCCAAAAAAACTGCTCTTTTTTCTCTTCTGTAGGAGGAAATGAGCTGAAATAGGCTGGCCAGAGCCAGCCGCAGATTGATCTGCGGCTGGCTGGCCCACCTCCCATCGCACTCAGCAGATAGTGCTGATTTCCTGGTTTCCGTGTTGGCGCACCCACTTGGCCGCAGATCAATTCGCGGCTGGCTTCCTTGACTTTCTCGATTTTAGTGCTACGCCTCGATTCTCGTGCCATGACGCTGGTTTTCGCTGACAGGCTCGTATTTTACAGTCCGGGAATCATTGGGAGGCGTGCCACACCTTCCGGGAATGCCAAATTCGGATAGCCTTATTATCACGTCAGGTTTGATTGTCAATCACTGCGGTGGTGTCGGGCGCTCGCATTTGGGCCCACTCCTTCGCTCCCGCAAGCCGGTTCAATTGACGATTTTGCCCTCCTGTCAAGGTTAGTACAGGGAACGCAAAATTTGGGTGTCTACAGCTGCCCCTCTTTATCATGTTCATGCAATGTCTAATGAAATGAACAGGATAAAGAATAGACAGTCGATGCATGAATGACAGTGCACAAAGGTGATAATGCATACATGACGCAACACATATGATTTATGATGCCACGTAAGATGCAATTGATGCAAATTATTCAGAAAAAGGTGTCGAGGTTGATGATCGCCTCGTCGGGGCCGGGTATCGTCGCCGGTTCACCCATCACATAAACCCCGGTTATCGTCGCCGGTTGGTTATCTTGTCGGAGCCGGTTTTCGTCGCCGGACATCCAAATCGTAACCGCCGGTTATCGTCGCCGATCGATTGTCTCGTCGGGGCCGGTTTTCGTCGCCGGACACCCATCTCGTAACACCCGGTTATCGTCGCCGGTTGGTTATCTTGTCGGAGCCGGTTTTCGTCGCCGGACATCCACATCGTAGTCGCCGGTTATCGTCGCCGGTCGATTGTCTTGTCGGGGCCGGTTTTCGTCGCCGGACACCCATCTCGTAACCCCCGGTTATCGTCGCCGGTTGGTTATCTTGTCGGAGCCGGTTTTCGTCGCCGGACATCCAAATCGTAATCGCCGGTTATCGTCGCTGGTCGATTGTCTTGTCGGGGCCGGTTTTCGTCGCCGGACACCCATCTCGTAACCCCCGGTTATCGTCGCCAGTTGGTTATCTTGTCGGAGCCAGTTTTCGTCGCCGGACATCCAAATCGTAATCGCCGGTTATCGTCGCCGGTCGATTGTCTTGTCGGGGCCGGTTTTCGTCGCCGGACACCCATCTCGTAACCCCCGGTTATCGTCGCCGGTTGGTCATCTTGTCGGAGCCGGTTTTCGTCGCCGGACATCCAAATCGTAATCGCCGGTTATCGTCGCCGGTCGATTGTCTTGTCGGAGCCGGTTTTCGTCGCCGGACATCCAAATCGTAATCGCCGGTTATCGTCGCCGGTCGATTGTCTTGTCGGGGCCGGTTTTCGTCGCCGGACACCCATCTCGTAACCCCCGATTATCGTCGCCGGTTGGTCATCTTGTCGGAGCTGGTTTTCGTCGCCGGACATCCAAATCGTAATCGCCGGTTATCGTCGCCGGTCGATTGTCTTGTCGGGGCCGGTTTTCGTCGCCGGACACCCATCTCGTAACCCCCGGTTATCGTCGCCGGTTGGTTATCTTGTCGGAGCCGGTTTTCGTTGCCGGACATCCAAATCGTAATCGCCGGTTATCGTCGCCGGTCGATTGTCTTGTCGGGGCCGGTTTTCGTCGCCGGACACCCATCTCGTAACCCCCGGTTATCGTCGCCGGTTGGTTATCTTGTCGGAGCCGGTTTTCGTCGCCGGACATCCAAATCGTAATCGCCGGTTATCGTCGCCGGTCGATTGTCTTGTCGGGGCCGGTTTTCGTCGCCGGACACCCATCGCGTGATCTTTTTCACTCAACACGTCAAATGGCCGTAAGGGAGCAAGGTGGGACCCACCAGGGCCAGCCGCGGATGGATCTGCGGTCAGCCGCAGATTAATCTGCGACCAGCCGCAGATACATCTGCGGCCAAGATCGGGATGTATAAGCCGCAGGCCGCTTCCAGATCTGTCACTTTCAACTTCCAACTCACATAGATTTCTCGCGATTTTTGCTTGTTCGCAAGGGCCTTTTGTCGATTTTTCAACTTTCCTGCAAAAACTATTCCGGTAGGATAGATCTACACGCTACAGGTAACACTTTGACCGGTCACTTTTCAATTTCGTCAATGTTTTTCTATACATTTGACTATTTGCATGTTTAGAGATAAAATGTATGCTTTACAATGCTATGTAATGTACTATCATATATACATGCTATGTATTAACTGTGTGAGTCCTACTTTATGTTCATGAGGCGGTCCCACGTATATGTTTGCTCCTTTTTGGAAGAAAATCATGCATTTATGGCATTTTACATGCTTTATTTACACATATGAATGCAAATATGATCTGTTGTGGCTTGAGTTCTTTGAAAAACATGCTTGGATATGCATGGGATGTCCATTTTACAAACGGAACTCTGCCGATTTTTTTTTTTTGTACCATAACCATGCATCATGTTGCATTAATTATATGATGAGGCTAGAAATTTAGAATATTCATTACATAATTTTAAAAGGGAACTTACCTTCTTTCTCGCCCGTTCTATTCCAGCTATGGATCGTGATGCGCCCAGTAGCTCTTTCGCCTCTCGGACTTCGGGTGTTCGCCGTCGTAGGGCTGCACCTGCCCCTATTCCTCCTCGTACCCGTCAGGCTCGTCGCTTGGCGGAGTCTGTCATCCGTCCTGATCACCCGGACGTTGAGGAGGTTGTTCCTCCGGAGGTTGCGGTGGAGGAGCCGTCTTCCAGCACATCAGCTCCCCCCTCTCATCGCGCCTTATCTGGCGCTTCTGTCCAGATACCCGATCTATTGGGTCGGGATCTCAGTCGTCACCCCTCGGCATCTCTTGTTGCTAATGAGGTATATTCGATTCGGCTTTTCATTTGTTCTCGATTTCTCAATTTCCGGTTCTATCTGGATTGACCCATTGGTTATTTTCACAGGTGCCTGAGTTTACCCAGCCGAGGGGTAATTGGTTCAACATTTACTCTCTCTACGCGGCCCTGCATAGTGATTACCGGGAGATGGTGGACTCTTGGGGCTTTCGACATTTCTTCACTATCATCCCCCGTCAGTGCCCCTGGGTTACATGAGGGCTTTATCCGAGCGATGGTTCCACCATACGCAGTCTGTTCATCTTCTCGACTGCGAGGTCGTGCTGACCCCCTGGGACTGGAGGTACATTACGGGCATAGAGTTCACCGGGTCCCGTGTCCCCCTGGATCTTGATATCACTCCAGTGGAGGTTCGAGCTTTGCTAGGCTTCGCTGCTGATGATCGGGTCTTTAAGGCCCGTAGTATTCGGTCCGGTGCTTTGGCCGTCGATGCTGTTGGGGGTCTATACGCACAGCCTATTCCAGCGGATCAAGGCACTCGTGACATCCTGCTACGACGCTTGTTCTTGACCATCATGAGGGGTTGTTTCCTAGGGAACAACTCCTCTACCATCCACTTTAGCGTCATAGGGGCTGTTAGAGACGTAGACCGGATCGGTGACTAGGATTGGGGTTCATTCACCTTTTCTTATTTCCTCCACGGTCTGCGTCTGCGCTCAGAGGGACAGACAGATGCCTGGCTCGGATTCTACCACTTTCTGCTGGTGAGCCTTCTTTCCCTCTTTACTTACTGCATTTCCCTTTATTTCATTTCTCTTTTCTGCATTTGTCGGTTATTTCATGCTTTCCACTTCTTCTGCTCGCAGTTCTGGGCTTACGAGCATCTTCCATGTCTGAGGCCTATCACTACTCTGGGCCTGGACACTTATCCCCGGGGTCGGCGATGGCACCACAGTACTCTGGAGGAGGTCCCCGTGTCGGGCAGCTTTGCACATTGTCGTATTCAGCTGGAGTTGATCACGACTGCCGATGTCGTCTGGATTCCCTACCTCTCCGAGCATCTGACTGTGGGGTTTGTTGACGGGCATCCTTCCGGCCCGGAGTTCGAGCTTTCCACCCGTCGCCTCACTTTACAGAGTGTTGGAGGCTGGGTGATGTATCTGGGAGAGCGCGCATTCAGATGCATCACTGGAGAGATCCGCATCCCGCACTCCCTTCCTTTCACTACTTCCTGGCCGCTGGATTCTCAGCCCTCGGAGATCATGCTCGCCGGGGAGGACGGTCGGATGCTTTCTACAGGCCCCAGTACGAGCAAGGCTTTCAGGACTTGGTGGGTACCTCGTACCATCGGTCCCCAGACCCGGGCCACCTTCTTCCTCGGGGATATGGTCCCCGGCTCGGTGATGATGACTGACTGGGCAGCCTGCGTTCGGAGTCCCACCCACACTGAGTAGATAGACACTTTGACCCGCCA
Source organism: Aralia elata (assembly GCA_034770075.1). Classification (NCBI taxonomy): domain Eukaryota; kingdom Viridiplantae; phylum Streptophyta; class Magnoliopsida; order Apiales; family Araliaceae; genus Aralia; species Aralia elata. The sequence continues at coordinate 65,604,228 of CM068387.1, read as the reverse complement.
GGTGGAGCAGCTGTCGCTATTTCTTCGGGTGTTAGGCCGGACCCCGGAGGAGGCCTATACCTATGATCCTGATGGTGCGGGTTATGATGCGGGCCCGAGCTCATCTGATGCCACCGCGCGGCCATACATCCCCGACATGAACTTTGGGCCCTCGACTTCGGCGACCCCAGGGGATCAGTTTGAGGATCCCGCCTTCATAGATGAGATTGACTTTATCTAGATCAGGATAGGATAGGGCTTTTGTACCTATACCTGTTTAGATTTATTTTTCATTTCATGCACTATGTACTGAACTCATTTATTTATTTATGCACAATTCTTTATCCTTTATCCTTATGAAATTCATATGCTTTATTATTGACTGTACGATGCATGCTTTTTATTCATGGATAGAAAATGACCCCTGTATGGTCCTTTTGATACTATTTTTTCACAGATGACGTCCTCAGATGTCGTGGTATGCTTGGATTCCATTCCTCCTACAGGGTTGGTTGGCAGCCTCCTCCGTTGGTTGGACGGTTTATCGCCGGCCGACAGGGTCATCGCAGATGGTCTTTTGGGACACTCTCGGTCCTTATTAACCTTTCAGGTGCCAGCGGGCTTTATGGATGGTATTTTGAGATATTGGGCCCCTGTTCGTCAAGTGTTCAGGCTAGGGACAGTAGAGCTGACCCCCACCCTCGAGGAATATGGTCGCTTCACCGGTTTGCCTTTGGATAGGCCTTGTGCCAGGATCACGTCTGGTCCCATGCGCCGTCAGTTCTTGACTTTTACTGGGTTGCGGAGGGCGGTTCTACTATCGGCGATCACATCAGATCACCTGGTTCCTCTTCATTTTTTGATTGACCGATTCGGCTCTCCTAACAGTTTTCGCCACTTTCCTGGGGATTTTTCTGTATCGGAGGAGCGCTGGGGCGTTTTGAGGCTAGACGTTTTGATGGCCTGTATCATCTCAGTTCTGTACTTGCCCGCGGGACCTGATCATTTGGACATGCGGGTGGTCGCGGCCGTCAGGGCCCTTCAGGAGGATCACACAATTCTTCCCATGATATTGGCGGATACTTACATGTCAGCCTCATACTGTCAGTCCTTCCGAGGCAGAGTATTCCGAGGGAGCTTGACTTTGTTGTACGTGTAGTTCATGAGTCACCTTAGTCCCATCGGCCACTTCCGTCGCCAAGGGTTTTGCTTCAGTCATGACATAGCCACGCAGTTTTCATTTCGTCCTGTGAGCTGTACTGATGCGGCCTCCTGGATAGCATTTCTGTCGGTTATTGAGGATCCTTTTCATCTCCTGATCTATTCGGGTTATTGCTCCTTTAGGAGCTTCTTGACTCACGTGCCCACCCTGGATTTCATCCCTATTGCTGGCCTGAGGGGCGTGACGACCTATCATCCCCTGGCGGTGATGGGGCAGTTTGATCAGACACAGGATTTTCACCTCTTCACGGGCGCGATCGACTACCGATTCCTTATATCATCCCAGACAAAGAGAGATCTACTGCGGGTATATGATCTTTGGCCTCGTAGGGTCCTGACCGAGTATAATGATAGTTGCCCCCTCCAGACATTCGCTTATGTGCAATGGTTGCGCGGAGATTCAGATGTGGTTGGTGTGAGTCGGACTGGGACTATTGATGACTCTGGAGTGACTTTCCCAGACGATACCATATATCACTCGATCTCAGCCGATTCTTCCCCTAGTCAGGACACTGAACATAGCCGGATCCGACTGTCTTTGATTGCTATTGAATCTGAGAGGGATGCCGCCATTGCCGAGAGAGATGTTGCTATTCTAGCTAGAGATGCTGCCATAGCTGACAGAGATGCCATTGTTTTTCAGGTTAGGACAGTCATAGATGCACATTCTGGGACTGTCAGCCGAGCCACTGCCTTGTTGGACCGCATCGACATGATGGGACAGCAGATTTCAGGGGATGCTGATGCCTCAGATCTATCCACCACCTTATCCATCCTGCTTCAGTTAGTTGCAGATTTGTAGATTGTTTTATTTCCTGCATAGACTATGTTAATTTCATCGGTTATTGAAAAGGAAATCCTGTAACAAAAAGACTTATATATGTAAACAGGTATTTAAATTTAGTCATTTTCCCTTTTGTTGTATCGTTGCCCTTCATTGGATCATCATTTTATCCGGTTGATCATGATTTTGACATTTCGCTTTCTTTATCTTCTCAAGTCTTGATGGAGACTTGACAGATATTGTCGTACCCCTGTCGATTTCATTGGATTGAGTTTCAGACTTTGGCTAACTGTTTGGTTTGATCAGGGTTATATCAATTTGGTATGGAACTGATTGGTCGGCTGGTTTCGGGAAAGTTTTGAGGGTTTAGGAAGGTTTATCTGGCTGTTGGGGATTGGTTTTGTTTTAGGGGAAGGATTATTTTAAAAGGGATCGGACCGTGCCGAGATGGCTGCCTACGTACCCCCACGGGTTGGGAGATCAGGTCCTACGTAGTTCGCTCCTCGAAGGAAAAAAAGGGATTGATGATTTAAGCGTAGAATCGCTTCACTGAGTCAGCATTTAGGGGTTGTGGAAATGTCTCACCATCCATTTCTTGCAATATGAGGGCTCCTCCGGATAGCACTTTTTTAATTACAAAAGGTCCCTCCCAGTTTGGGGCAAACTTCCCCTTAGCTTCGTCTTGGCAAGGCATGACTCTCTTTAGCACCAGGTCATTCTCCTTGAATTTCCGAGGTCTTATCCTTTTGTCATATAATCGAGAGATCCTTTGTTGATATAACTGACCGTGCCAAACAGCAGCCACCCTCCTTTCATCAATTAGGGCCAACTGGTCGTATCGACTTTGCATCCAATCCTCCTCGCTTATCTGAGCATCGATCATTATTCTGAGGGACGCCATCTCAACCTCAATTGGCAAGACGGCCTCCATTCCATACACCAAAGCGTAAGGGGTTGCCCCTGTAGAAGTACGCATTGATGTTCGATATGCCAGTAGGGTGAGGGGTAGCAGATCTGGCCATCCCCGATGATTAGCAGACATTTTTGCCATGATCTTGTTGATGTTCTTATTGGCAGCCTCCACTGCCCCATTCATTTTGGGACGGTAAATGACAGAGTTGAGGTGTTTGATCTTAAACTGGTCGCACAATCCCTTCATGAGGGCGTTGTTCAAATTCTTAGCATTGTCGGAGACCAAAACCTCAGGTTGCCCGTATCGACAAATGACATTATTCCTGATGAACCCAACGATAACCTCATGAGTGACTTTAGGGAAAGAGGCTGTTTCTACCCATTTGGTGAAATAATCGATCATGACGAAGATGAATCGGTGCTCGTTGCTTGCTTTGGGCTCTATTGGCCCGATTACATCCATTCCCCACATTGAGAAAGGCCAAAGGGGACGTCATACAGTGCAGTTCATTGGGAGGCGTATGGATCACATTACCGTGCGCCTGGCATTGGTAACACCGTTTGACATGATCATCACAGTCAGCTTTTAAGGTCAACCAATAATGCCCTGTTCTCAAAATCTTTTTGGCCAACATCGGTCCACTCATATGTGGCCCACACACTCCGCCATGGATTTCATTCATAATCTTTTGGGCCTGCGTTTCATCTATGCACTGCAACAGTCCCAACCCAGCATCCCTTTTGTAGAGCGAATCCCCACTCAGGTAGAACTTCATCGCCATTTTTTGAATTCTCATCCTTTCAGCTCGGTTTGCCTGGTCGGGAATGGATCTATCCCTTAGATATTCCCTTATGTCGTGATACCAAGGCTGCTTTGGTAGAGCCACCTCGCCTGATAATACTGCAACATGTTCTTCGTATGCCGGGGCATTCTGTACTGCTATCTCAATCTGTGGAGCGTCCCCTCTTTTGATGATATGGATTAAGGAAGCCAGAGTTGCCAATGCATCGGCAAAATCATTCCGTCCATGGGGAATATGTCGGAAAACGATATCTTCAAACTCTTGCATTAATTGGACAACACATCGGTGGTATGGGAGCAACCGGAGCTCTTTTGTGTTGTACACCCCGATCGCCTGTTTGATTACCAGTTCTGAATCCCCAAACACCGCCAGTCTCTTCACTCCCATATCGCGTGCAAAACGGAGTCCCAAAATACATCCCTCGTACTCAGCTGTATTATTCGAATTACTGAACTGCAATTTAGTGGCTATAGGGTATTGTTCCCCGGTGATAGAGACCAAGACCGCTCCGGCTCCTGCCCCTTCAGCATTCATGGCACCATCAAAATACAGCTTCCAGAATTGTCCCTCATCATTGCATTTCGTGTCTGACACCCAAAATATATCTTCGCCCGGTAGAGGAGTTTCTAACGGCTCCATCCCTCCTGACGGGGTTTCTGCCAATTGATCTGCAATTCCCTGCCCTTTCATGGCTTTTTGAGTTACGTATACCATGTCGAACTGTTGTAAGATTAACTGCCATCTTGAAAGTCGACAGTTCAACATGGGCCTTTCAAAAATATATTTCAGGGGATCCATTCTCGATATTAGGTACGTAGTATGCCCATGGAGGTAATGCTGTAATCTCCCTGCAGCCCAGGCCAGAGCACAACAGGTCTTCTCGATGGGAGTGTAATTTTGTTCACACTGGCTAAATCTTTTGCTGAGGTAATAGATGGCCTGCTCTTTACCTGCCTCATTCTTTTGTCCCAGCATGCATCCCATCGCGATGGCATTGACCGATATGTACATAAATAGGGGGATCCCATCCTTTGGGGGTACCAGCACTGGTGCCTCAGTCAGCTGCTTTTTAATGGTCTGAAAAGCCCCCTGACATTGCTCATTCCATTCTTGGGAAGCACCCTTCCTTAACAACTTGAAAATTGGCTCGCACGTAGTTGTCAAGTGGGATATGAAACGGCTGATGAAGTTTATTCTTCCCAGGAATCCTCTTATCTCCTTCTCTGTGTGAGGCGCCGGCATATCCACAATGGCCTTAATCTTTGCTGGATCCAACTCAATGCCCCGATCACTGACCAGGAATCCCAAAAGCTTACCTGATTGCACTCCGAAAGCACACTTTGCTGGATTGAGCTTCAAATTATACTTTCTGAGCCGATCGAATAGCTTTTTGAGATGGGTTATATGATCAGACTCTACCTTCGATTTCACAATAATGTCATCCACGTAGACCTCTATCTCCTTATGCATCATATCGTGGAATAGGGCCATCATGGCTCTCTGATAAGTAGCCCCAGCATTTGTGAGACCAAAAGTCAATCGTCTGTAGCAGAAAGTGCCCCAAGGGGTGATGAATGCGGTCTTTTCCCGATCTTCCTCCGCCACCATTATCTGATGATATCCCGCAAAGCAATCAACAAAAGAGTACATCTCATACTGGGTCGTGTTATCCACCAGGATGTGTATGAAAGGCACCGGGAAGTTATCTTTGAGACTGGCCTTGTTTAGATCTCTGTAATCTACACATACCCTCACCTTTCCTCCAGGCTTAGCCACTGGGACTACATTGGACATCCATTCAGGGTAAGTGGAGACCATAATGATTCCGGCCCTGAATTGTTTAATGATCTCCTCCTTCACTTTTAAGCTCCACTCAGGTTTCAACTTCCTTAGTTTCTGCTTGACGGGCCTGAAACCCTCCCTGATGGGCAACCGGTGTACCACGATGTCGGTGGACAATCCGATCATATCCTCGTGCGACCAGGCAAAGACATCCTCATATTGTTTTAGCAACTCAGTCATTTCGGTCTTTTGGCTGGTGGTGAGGTCTATCCCTATCTTGAGTTCTTTTGGCTTGTCTGGGGTTCCAATATCAATGGTGATGGTTTGGTCCAAATTGGGTTTGGGTTTATACTCGACCCATCCTTTGATCTCTTCAGGCGCGTCGTCGTAATCTGTCTCGTCTTGCTCAATGCCCATCAAATCGAAATCCAGCTCAATGTCAAAATCATAATCATCATTCAAATTTGAAAGATCGTTTGTTAGGCAAGGATTACTCAAATTGGTACACCTGACATGAAACAAAATACTTGTTATATATAAATCATTTTCACGATGATCACATTTTCAGGTAACTTGAAGAAATGACATAATTATGCAAGAAATAAAAACAACAACAAAATAAACTTCTTCATTATCCCATCCTTTAGGGGTCTACCACCCTGATGTCGGGTTTTACCCTTGTTTGGATATCACTGGCCTCACGGTCCAATTGTCGATGGTCAGGTCAGACGATATGTGCTCGATGAGAGGTGGCTTTATACCGGACACTTCCCCGATGACCACGGCCACATCGCCTGAGTCTCCTCTCATACCTTCCTTAGGAATAATCAACCCTGCCCAATCGATGATAGGCACATTTTGTTGAGCTCCTGGTGCGGCAACATTCGTCCCCTCTTCATTGCTTATTAATTGTCCGGGGATATAGCACTGGGTTTCGAACTCTTTTGCGATCTCCTGTAGGAAACTTTCCCTTTTGGCTAATTCATCATTTGTGGGGGACAAATCTTCACCCCCTGCTCCAGTCATAGGCTCGCTAGTCCCCTGCTTATTGTTGACCGGGGTCACCGGGCTGCCAATCAATCGAATCGGGGCCATGCCCTGACGGCGTCTCCATGTTATACCTCCATGATATCCCAAACCTGCCTTGCCTACCTGATGGGGTAGTTGAATGGGCTTGGTGATTCCTTGACTGCTTCTTCCTAACCCTTGTCCAGGCTGGAACTTCATCCTTATCATTTCCTTTGCAACAAAAGTAAGTTCTGGAGAGACCCTTGGTTTCACGGCTGGAGCCCCCAAGCATCTGTATTGGGGAGTGCTAATCTCTAGTGCCTGAAAACTGGCTGGTGCCGCCGACTCATCCACATTGATCACTGGTAGGCCACCCCTGGGAGGAGAAGGGTCATCACATTCGGCCGAGATTGTTACCAGATTCCCATTGATGATTAGCTTGATTTGTTGGTGGAGCGTAGAAGGCACTGCCCCGACCGTGTGTATCCACGGCCTCCCCAGTAACAGGTTATAACTGGCGGTGATGTCTAGGACCTGGAAAGAGATATCAAAAGTACAGGGTCCTACTTCCACTGGTAATTCTATTTCTCCAATTGTATCCCTTCGGGAACCATCGAAGGCTCGCACCACCACGTGACTGGCCCGTAGGCGCTTGGGATTAATGTTCATCTTTTGCAATGTGCTGAGGGGACAAATATTCAATGCCGATCCCCCATCAATCAAAACCCCATTCATGATATACCCCGAGGAGATTACCGCAATATGTAGCGGTTTTCGATGCCCCCTTCCCTCTTTGGGGATGTCCTCATCTGCAAAGGATATCACATCGCTCTCCATCAGATGGCCCACCAGCTGGCCGAAACCCTCCTCACTAATTTCTTTGGGCACGTATGCCTCCTCCAGGACTTTTGCCAGGATTTTGCAGTGCCCACTGGATGATAACACCAAGTCCATGATTGATGACAAGGTCGACTCCTCATTTAAAATCTGGATCCCTCTCGCCTCTGGATGGTCCATCCTCTTCAAGAATTCCATGGCCCTCTCCTCGGATATCTCCTCATTTTTCCTCCTTTGGCTTTCCAGGACTCGCTCGGGAAGATACAAAGGATTCCCCTTTGTCGTCACAGAAGCACAACTGGCCGCTTCCTCCGACACCCCCCCATAATTCCATGGCACCGTCCTTAGACTGCTGATAGGGATTTGCGGTCTTGCTGCCTTGCTGCCAAAATGATGGGTTTCGGTGCCGCCAATTTGACGGGTCCCTCCGGGGTATTTCCACTTACACCCATCAATCGAATGGGCGCTCCCCGTGCATTCCCATGATTGCTTATCATGTTGATCATTTCATCCATTTTCTGCACATAATTCAGCCTTGACGGCCCCTCGACTTCACTGTCCTCCGCCATATTGACCCCACCTCCATCATGTCTAGGCAGGGGATTTACCTTAACGTTTGGGGAGTCTGGCTGTTCCACCACAATTTCCCCATTATCAATCAAATTCTGAATTATATGCTTCAAGGTCCAACAATCCTGCGTATTATGACCCGGGGAACCCGAGTGGTAGGCACATCGTTTGCTTGGGTCAAATCTTCTCCCCTTTGGGTCACTCGGGGGTGCCAAATTGATTATCTTCTTTTGGGCCATCAATACGGCCAATACCCGTTCAAGAGGCTCCCCGAGCGGGGTGAATACCCGATTTTGCGAGGCCTCAAATCTCCTTCGCCCCTCTGCCCTTTGATCATTGAAGTTAGGCTGCCGGGATGGCCCCACTCTTTGCCCATGTACTGGAGGGTTGCTCTCCGCCTTCCTAAAAGATCCCTGTATGATGAGGGAAACATCCTCCTCCTTTTTCTTTTGGACCCTACGGGAAGTGTTGCCGTAGTTACCGCTTTGGATCTGTTCTGCAGCTGTTTCCAAAGCCGTGAGATCCCGAATTTTGCCGGATTTCAAACCCATGTCCACCATTTCTCCGTGCTTTATCATTTCAGCGAAAGGCCTACCAATCCCTGAAATAACCCGCTCATAATACGGGGCCTCCTGAATATCGACGAAAGTCATCACCATCTCTGACTCGCTCATTGGAGGATTCACTTGGGCAGCCATACCCCTCCATCGTTGTGCATAGTCCCGGAAGGATTCCCTGGGTTGCTTTTTAACTTTTGTCATTTGGTATCTGTCAGGGGCCATCTGGGCCTGAAAGCTATATTGGGTTAAGAAGGTATGGGCCAATTCCTCCCAGTTGTGGATTCGGGCGTTGTCAAGGCGGGCATACCAGATCCTCGCCTCCCCTGTTAAGCTTTTCTGGAATAGCTGCATCCTCAACCCCTCGTCCTCGGCATAAGACCCGAGCTCTCCAATGTATATTTTCAAGTGCGTGTAGGGGTCTCCCTTTCCATTGTATTTTTCAAACTCGGGGACTTTGAACTTTTCTGGATATCTGGTTCCGGGGAAAACACACAGATCCGAGTAATTGACCCTACCCAGGGAGCCTATGCCTCGTAGAGATTGGATGGTCTCCTCCATGTGTTTCATTTTTTTCCGAAGGTCGTCAGTGTCCCCCTCCTCTGGGATAGTAATCACTGTCTTGTGAGGTATGGGAACGGCCCTTGGAATGACTAGCTCGTCCTTGAGTTGGGGTTGGTCATCCTTACACAGGTTTGCAATATTTTTAGGAGGATTCTGGTCACCCCCCGGTGGTGGAATATTATGTGGTCCTTGGTTTGGCGGATCCTGTCTGAGTAGGAACTGCTCTTTTAGCAATTTGGCCATTTCTATCATCTGCTTCTTAAAGTCATCAAACTCTTCCCGAGATATGGAACTATGATTTGGAAGATCAGCCATTTCAGAGGTAGAGACCTGGGCTTTCTTAGACTGCGAACGGGTTTGAGGAGCAATCCTGCGAAACAACGGTTCGAAGTTTAGTCCCGGAAAATGAAAGGATATGGATGCATGCTAAAGCTGTAACCTTTGTGTTTTGGGTTTTTTTAATTTTTTTCTGCAAAACAGCATGTTAGTAGTCCCTTATTGCAATAATAAATGCCATCATGACTTATTATGCTTCCCCAGCTGTTCCCTGCAAAACGCAGCGGTTAGTAATCTTTTGACAGAAAGGGAGGTATATATGAATGGGACCATGACATTTATACGCATGAATGTAAGAGGGCATGAAGAGACTTTTCCTGCGTTGGGTTAATCTAAGGCTGACCTATCCTAGGGTTACTCTCACGGGCTTTTCGGCATGAAGGTCCCCAAATCTTCGCAATCTACTCGTCTGAGCCCTTTCGGTTGGAGCGGATTTGGGTGGTGCATTTCCTGAGCCATCTCCGGGGAGCAGCCCCTTCGAGTCCAGTAATAAGCAACCGACAGGTTCGCCTCAGGAGGAGGTACTCTCTCAACATACATCCACATTCATCGTCCTCACCGTTATGCAAATGATTACTCAAAAGTAAAGCAATTCCATTCAAATCATTCATTTATTCGACACACATTCACATAATAAAAATAAAAAATCAAAATATCGCACGCACACACATTTTATGAATTTAAAAGGATAGGATAACATCAAGATTTGAACGCGGCTTAAGCCCTCTAATGGTCCCCAGCAGAGTCGCCAGCTGTCGATGTAACGACCACGAATCGTGGGTAGCTTTGTAATGCGAGCTTATGAATTTTATTGAATAAATTAAACTTTTATTAATATTATTCCGTGTTATGTGTTTGAATATTTTATTATTACATATGACGTGTATGTGATAATTTTTTTTGAGTGTTGTTATTTCATGGTATTGATTAAATCATTTAGAGAAATAGCGTTAAAGCGCTATTTATGCAAATACGTCTTTTTCGATTTTATGACTTTTCATAATTTCGCCAAAGCGTTAATGAGAGGGGTTAATAATCCAAGTGTGGGATTTTATTTGAGCCCAATGGAATTTTTGTTAGAAGCCCAATTGGAATTAAATTAGAAGTCCAAGAGTGGCCCAATTTGAAGCCCAAGACCCATGGGTCGAGTCCATGACTCAAACCTGCAACCCATGACCCATAACCCATGACCCCATGAGGGAAATGGGTTATGTAATCAGTTGAACCAAATTGAAGGAGAAGGAAGAGTACGGGAGAAGGAGAGGAGAGGGAGAAGAGAAGCCAAGAACGTGGGAGAGCATGGGGAGCATCAATTCTGCATTTGGGAGAGGGAAAGGGAGCGTAGAACATTTGGGGAGAAGGAGGGGGTGTTACCCGAGCCGACCATGAGCATGGGGGAAGGAAGAGCTCACTCTCCCGAACATGGGGAGCTGGTGTAGCCTTCATGCTCAACTCCTCCATCCTCCAAGAAGCTCAGATTCTCCCTCTATATATACTCCCCCATTGCTTAGCTACCATTCCTTTGATTTTACCAAGTGTTGAAACTGAAAACTTGAGAGAAAATAGTGAATAGAGTGTTCACGGGTGATTGAGGAAGAAGAAGAAGTGGTGTAGCAGCTGGGTATTAATTCTCTTAGCAACCTTAGAACAAGCTCCAAGAGGTATTCAATGATTAATCAAACTCATTTCCTCAATATTTCCAAGTGTGTAGTTTTGCTTTGGTTGCTTTGTTGGAGTTATGTGACTGATTTTGCTAGTTAGTGTATGACCATGTATGAAGGTTAATTAGCTCTATTAAACCTTGTTAATGGTATGTGAAAGTAGAACAATGAATGAGAATCGAACCTATGCATAAGGAATCAAGAAATGGACTGAAATGGACATTAGTGGACTGTTAAGGACTTTTATTGTGTATTAATGAAGTTATAATCTTGGTTTGGTTATGTGCATTGGTTGTGTATTGTTGGTATATGTCCAGAAGTTATGAGAAATGATTTCAATGTGAAATCTGGGACACCCATATATGGGCAAAGCTATGAGTTCTGAATTCTAAGGCTATGTCCACAAACTGTTTGATAAAATGTCTAAGAGAGGAATTTCTCTAAGAACTTGAGAACTAGGTGTTGATTAATTGATGAAATGATGTTATGTTTCCTAGCTTAGCAGTAGAAGCATGTTTTAAGTCATATTGACTTGTTGTATAATAGCTAAGACACAAAGAGGAAGAATGAATTGGCCAAACTCTGAGTTTCGCTGAGAACTAGTTGGACTAGGCTCTTTGTAGCCACTATTTCGATTTATTAAAGAGTCTATAAGATTATGAATTCATGAGGGTTTTGTAGTTCATGTTATAAGCTTTCCATAGCCTCCGGAATGGCCTAATTCCGACTTAAAATGAAGAAGTTATGAGCTTTGGAGTAAAATAGCAAAAACAGAGCATGCTGGATGATGAGCAACTAAAACTCTGCCGGTTGGGCGCGCCCCGCGCCCACCATAAGGCTAAATTGGCGCGCCCCGCGCTAGAGCAACAGTAGGCTAGACAGCTCTGACCTCCTTTACTAAAATGGCTATAACTTTCTCATACGAACTCCAAATTGGATGATTCAAGATGATTCGGAAAGCTAAGAAGTAGTACTACAACTTACAATAATTGGAACTGTAATTTAATGACTGGATAAATTTCTAAAAGTGCCATTTTTAGGACTATTGTGCATTAGGAGGCAAACGGAGGGTCTCATGCATGCGCGTATGTAACGTGTAATGCTTCCAACACTAGAAGATGTTGTTCTAAGTTCTAAAACTTGTATATTATGGTTTATAAAGACTCTTAGCATTAATCAATGATGAATTAGACAAGTGTATGAGCATGTTAAACTTATGCATAAGAGGCAAATCGGGCATGCGTTGTGCGAACGTCGAAACGTCGTATCAAGTGTGTGTAACCTTGTTTGATATTATGTTTCGAATTAGAATAAACAATATAGAGTAATGTAAACCAATCTTTGGCATTAATTGTGTGTCTAATTGGTATGTGGTTATGTACTTAAATGTGTAGGACATTTGAAGGACGATTAACGTCAAATAGTAGCAAGCGCTTAAGGCAAGTTTTCTAACGCTTGTCTAACCCTTGTGTTGGGCAAGTTTATTTGATTCATTTGATTATATTCTCATGACTCTCATGCGATGTTTGAAGTTCCAATTTACGCAATACATATATGGTTGTGTGAATTCCTTACTTATGTAAATCTTTAAGTATTTGCACAAGTATTCGAGCTATGTTACGACATAAATTGTTGAAGCTTTCAAGTTCACATATATATGAACTGTTATAGAGAACGTCGATGCCATTTGTTTCGGCTAGACAGATATTGAAATGTTTTATCGATTTGATAATAAATCCTTGAAATGTTATTGATGATTAAGTAGAGCTATCCAACCAAATTGTTTTGGTTAGGATTCCGAGGCATGAATGAGATGAACAACCCTAATATTAGGGGCAGTTTTTAGTCAGTTATTCTGACAAGGCATCGAGCGCCTAAAACAAATGCATATAGTCGTTTCCAGCTAGAGTGTTGATCAACATAGAGTACAATAGGCTGATCACCTAGAAGTGCTCGTAAGTAAGACGGTTTGCAGTTATAATGCTGTGTACCTTTTCAAGAAAGCAAAAGAAAGTTCAAGGTCTTATGACCGCTCAATGTCGTTTCGAGAATATATTTCTAAAACGAAAGCGAAGTATTATTCTTGTTTATTCAGAATATTTCACAACTATTGTTCAGTTGTCGAAGAGAAATGATATGCTTGATGATATTATTGTTATTCAACTGTTATACTTGCTGGGCAATTGAATGCTCATTCTTGCTTTATATTAAACATTTCAGCTAAGTCCGAGCGGGTCGAAGGTTCCGGTAAGGACAAGGGAAAGGACAAGATGAACGTCTAGATGGCGTCGTAGTTTATTTGTATTAGTAATGTTGTAATACTAAGACTTATTATGTATTTGGAATGATGTTATGGTAATAGAACCTGGGATTGAGAGTAAGACGTGTTGTAATAATATAGTAATTACATTCATGTCTATTATGTTGTATGGAATGGGATGTACCGTGTAGCACCGGATTCGGGTTTGAGGTACCCGGATTTGGGGGCGTCACAGGTTGGTATCAGAGCTGATAGGTTTTAAACCTTAGGTTGGGGGAAAACCTTAGGAATAGGACCGTAGAGAGAATGGAAGAGTTAGTAAATGAACTCAAATAGAGTTGTGAAGGGGTGGATTGAGGAAATTCATCCAAAGAACTAAAAGTATACTTAGAATAAACGATATTTGTTAAGTGTTATAATATTATTTGTTATTGTTATATACTAATCGAGTTAGTATATTGGTTTGTAGATGTCTGGAGAAGAACCCGAGTATAGAGATATCCATGTAGTAAGCGAGGAGCTGATCGCTCTACCAGAGCCAACACCCGAGCCGCTAGCAGAGGTTGAGGCTCAATTAGATAGTGACCCAGAAGAAGATCCGGAGGAGGAACCGGAGATGGACCTTTCACTTGATGAGGATCCGTCCGAGCATGAGGAGGAAGCAGATGATATATTATCGGATGCGGTGCCTTCTGAAGAGGAGGAAGTGGCACCATCAGACATGAATAATCTGTTTGAAGTGGTACTTGACAGGAATGTAGCACTAAGAGGTAGAGTTCAAGCCTTAGAGGCGAGGGTTCAAGAACTCTTGCAAGAGAGGCAAGAGTTAGAAGCCTACTGGGAGGCAGAGATCGATGATAGGATCAGGGCCGAAGATCGGGCCGATGACTTGGAAGAAGAGGCAAGGATCAAGAGGGTGAGGACCGATAGGTCTAACTATGCGTTCAGGTCGTCACATGGGCGATTTCAGCGTAGGGTGACCCATTACCCAGCTGAGGAGGGCCAGACTAGGCACACCATTAGTAGGGATCTGGTGATGGCCATAGCAGATGACGAGTATGCAGACGCCATTAGGCGTGGTCTAGTTCAGTGATTAGACGAGGTCTAGATGTGTACCTTGTAAGGATGTAAATCCTAAATTTTGTATATGTAATAGATTATCTAGTGTAAATCCCATCTTTTTAGTAATAGAGGGATATATTGTATGCGAATAGCAGAAGCTATGTGTTACAAGATGTATGAAATATGAAGCATATTAATATAAGTATGTCTATTTTGATGTGCTTTGTTATGAGTATGTTTATTCTAATGTGCCTTGCGATTAGTATGTGTACGTATTAGTATTTACCATAGTGCACAAGGATAAATAGTAGATTAATAGCGGCATAATTTGTTTAACAGAAAAATGCCGCCGAGATGGAGAGGAAGAGGAAGGCAGGGAACGCAAAGGAATGAGAATAGAGAATCCGACAATGAGAGTGAGACTAGGGAAACAGCAAACCCTATGCAGCAATTCATAGACTTACTAGTAGGGGCTTTGAATAGAGTTCCCACTGTACCACCTGTCGTTCCTCCAGTTGCGCGTGTTGCCAACTTTAAGGACTTTAAGAGCGTGGGACCGCCCGAATTTAAGGGGACCACCGAACCTATAGAGGCTCAATCATGGGTTAAGGAGGTGGAGAAAGCATTCATCATTGCTGGAGTTGGGGAGGAGCAGAAGACCACTTTTGCTACCTACCTACTGAAGGGTGAGGCTAACTTCTGGTGGGAAGCAAACCAGAATAGGGCTGGAGAAGGAATCATTGCTTGGGAACGGTTCAGAGAGTTGTACTTCGAGAACTACTTTCCCAAGAGCATGCAGAGTCGCATGGAGATGCGATTCTTAGAACTGAAACAAGATAACCTGACAGTACCCCAATATGCTGCCAAGTTCAACGAGCTGGCTCGGTTTGCGCCACACCAAGTGGACACCGAGGAAAGGAAAACGAGGAGGTTTGAGCAGGGCCTGAAACCCTGGCTCTACAGCAAGGTGAGCGTGTTACAGATCGATACCTTTGGATCAATCTTGGAAAAGGCTATCATAGCCGAAGGAGGAAGTGAGGCACTGAGCCTCTACAATAGGGAGAAGAAGAATAAGGGTAGGAACGAAGGAGGAAATAGGACTGATGTAGCCAGTGGAAGTGGAAGTAACCAGAAGAGGAAATGGAACAATTCCGGGAATACCGGGAATAAACAAGGAGACCCAAAGAAGAGGGTAGAGCCGTGTAAGACCTGCGGGAAGAATCACCTAGGGGTCTGCTTGAAGGGAAGGACGTCATGCTACAACTGTGGGCAGGAGGGACACATCTCTCCTAACTGCCCTAACCCAAAGAAGATCGGTGGGTGTTTCGTTTGCGGAGCACCAGGCCACATGGCAAGGAATTGCCCAAAGAAGGGGACAGACGGGGGAGGCAATGGGAATAGCAGTGGCAAGCTGACTATGACTAGTCCAGCTCCACCGAGTAGACCATCAGCCCGGACCTTCAATATGACGGTCCAAGATGCAGTGACATCAGGAGACGTAGTCTCAGGTATCATTCCGATCAATAATATTAATGCATATGTGTTGTTTGATTCGGGTGCGACCTGTTCTTTTGTATCATGTGAATTTGCTCAACGTTTAAGCCTACCTCTAGAGAAACTAGAGTCTCCCTTGAACATAGAAGTTGCGAATAAGGAAGTAATCCCTGTTGAACATGTTCATAGGAATTGTTGCGTTGAAATTAGAGGGAGTAAGTTATCGGTAGATTTAATTCCGATTAGATTGGGAGAATTTGACGTAATACTGGGAATGGATTGGTTGTTTAACCACGGGGCAGTAATCGATTGCCAGAAGAAAAGCGTAAACCTTCAGACTTCGAAACAGTCTAAGGTAGTATTCTACGGTAGTAAATCTCCTAGACGTTCGAGTTTGCTATCGGCGATGCAAGCCAGGAAGCTGTTAAGAAAAGGGTGTGTAGGTTATCTGTGCCACATTGTTGATACCCAACGAGAGGGAGTCGAAATGGGGCAAATACCTATCGTGAATGAATTCGCGGATGTATTTCCGGACGAATTGCCAGGACTTCCACCAGATAGGGAGATCGAATTCGTGATAGACGTAGTGCCTGGAACAGCACCCGTTTCAAGGGCACCATATAGAATGGCGCCAGTAGAGATGAAAGAGTTGATGGTTCAACTGCAAGAATTGTTAGATAAAAAGTATATCCAACCGAGTTTGTCTCCATGGGGAGCGCCAGTGTTATTCGTGAAAAAGAAGGATGGATCGCTGAGACTTTGTATCGACTATCGGGAGTTGAACAAAGTAATGATCAAGAATAAGTATCCGTTGCCCAGGATCGACGATTTGTTTGATCAGTTGAAGGGGGCAAAATACTTTTCTAAAATAGATCTGAGAACGGGATATCACCAGTTGAAGGTGAGGGGAGAGGACGTACCTAAGACGGCGTTCAGGACTCGTTACGGCCATTATGAGTTCCTGGTGATGTCATTTGGGTTGACGAATGCGCCAGCCGCATTTATGGATTTAATGAATAGAGTGTTCAAGCAGCATCTAGACAAATTTGTAGTGGTGTTCATAGATGATATTCTAGTCTACTCAATGACACAGGAAGATCATGCTGAACACCTAAGAATAGTGATGGAAACCTTGAGGAGGGAGAAGTTGTATGCGAAATTCTCGAAATGCGAATTTTGGCTAGAGAGAGTCCACTTTTTGGGACACGTGATTGACAAAGATGGTATATCCGTAGACCCAGCGAAGGTGGAGGCGGTTATTAATTGGGAACAACCGAAGACACCGACAGAAGTGCGTAGTTTCTTAGGGTTAGCGGGCTACTATCGAAGATTTATTCAAGATTTTTCGAAGATAGCAACCCCATTAACCCAATTGACGAGGAAGGCGGTAAAGTATGTTTGGACGGAGAAGTGCGAGGAGAGCTTCCGAGAGCTCAAGAAAAGGTTGAGTGAGGCGCCAGTATTATCCTTACCGGATGATACAGGTGATTTTGTAGTTTATAGTGATGCGTCACATAAGGGACTTGGATGCGTGCTTATGCAGCATGGTAAAGTCATTGCGTATGCGTCACGACAGTTGAAAGATTATGAGAGGGGATACCCTACTCATGATCTCGAATTGGCAGCCGTTGTGTTTGTCCTGAAGATTTGGAGGCATTACTTATACGGCGAGAAATGTGAGATATACACGGACCACAAAAGTCTAAAGTATATCTTCACACAGAAGGAGTTGAATATGAGGCAGAGGAGGTGGTTAGAATTGATCAAAGACTATGATTGTGAGATTCTATATCACCCGGGGAAGGCGAATGTAGTAGCCGACGCCTTAAGTAGGAAGGGTCGGGGGAAGTTGTCAATGTTAACGGCTCAAGATGAGCTAATAACAGAGATGGCTAAACTGGAGAT
Source organism: Aralia elata (assembly GCA_034770075.1). Lineage (NCBI taxonomy): Eukaryota > Viridiplantae > Streptophyta > Magnoliopsida > Apiales > Araliaceae > Aralia > Aralia elata. Next base: position 65,586,493 of record CM068387.1, on the reverse strand, counting down.
AGAAGTGAGGTTCCCGACAGAATCGGGAGAGAAGTTATTCACAATAGAGACTCGTCCAATCTTATTGGATCGAGTAAGAGAAGCACAACTTAGCGATGAGGAGTGTGAGGGAATAAGGCAGAGAATTTCCCAAGGAGAGGAAATTAAGTATAAACTCGATAATGATGGAGTGATGAGATTTGAAGGAAGAATTTGGGTACCGCCAGTACCCGAGTTACGAGAGGAGATTTTACAAGAGGCCCATAGTTCGAGGTACTCGATCCATCCGGGAAGTACAAAGATGTATCAAGACCTCCGACTACATTTTTGGTGGCCGAACATGAAGAGAGAAGTCGCAGAGTGCGTTAGTAGGTGCCTGACTTGTCAGAGAGTCAAGGCCGAGCATCAGAGACCAAGTGGGTTGCTTCAACCCTTAGAGATTCCAGAGTGGAAGTGGGAGCATATCACGATGGATTTCGTGGTAGGACTCCCAACAACGCAGAAGGGATATGACGCTATATGGGTCATAGTGGATCGTTTGACGAAATCGGCGCATTTCTTGCCGATCAGAATTAGGTTCAAATTAGACCAACTAGCTAAACTCTATGTGAAGGAAATTGTTTCTAGACATGGAGTGCCAATTTCGATTGTGTCGGATCGGGATCCACGTTTCACGTCGAATTTTTGGAAGAGCCTGCAAGAGCAATTGGGAACACAACTGAGGTTGAGCACGACGTATCATCCTCAAACCGACGGGCAGAGCGAGCGGACGATACAGACTTTAGAAGATATGTTACGGGCATGTGTGATGGACTTTAAAGAGAATTGGGATGACCACCTACCTTTAGTTGAGTTCGCCTATAATAATAGTTATCACGCTAGTATAGGCATGCCGCCTTACGAAGCGTTATACGGAAGGAAATGCAGAACGCCATTGTGTTGGGATGAGGTAGGGGAACGCAAATTGTTGGGACCGGAATTGGTACAGCAAACTGCGGAGATCGTCAAGGTAATAAGAGCGAGACTAGTCGCGGCCCAAGACAGGCAAAAGAAGTATGCAGACAAGCATCGCCAGAAGAGAGACTTCGACGTCGGTAGCTATGTATTTTTGAAGGTGTCTCCCTGGAAGGGGAAGATACGATTCGGGAAGAAAGGGAAGCTGAGTCCACGGTTTATAGGACCGTTTGAAGTATTGAGAAGGGTAGGAGAAGTGGCTTATGAGGTAGCCTTACCCCCTGAGTTAGAACATATTCATAACGTGTTTCACGTGTCGGTACTACGACCCTATAAGCAAGACTATAAGCATGTGATAGAGTATGAACCTATTCAGGTTGAGAAGGACTTAACATATGAAGAAATTCCTATGCAGATAATTGATAGGAAAGAGCAAGTCTTACGAAGTAAGACCATATATTCTGTGAAGGTGGTATGGAGGAACCACAACGCCGAAGAAGCGACGTGGGAACTCGAAGATAAGATGAAGAAGAATTATCCCCATCTTTTTGTTTAACCTTATGTCGTAATTCTGGGGACAGAATTCTTATAAGGGGGGGAGGATGTAACGACCACGAATCGTGGGTAGCTTTGTAATGCGAGCTTATGAATTTTATTGAATAAATTAAACTTTTATTAATATTATTCCGTGTTATGTGTTTGAATATTTTATTATTACATATGACGTGTATGTGATAATTTTTTTTGAGTGTTGTTATTTCATGGTATTGATTAAATCATTTAGAGAAATAGCGTTAAAGCGCTATTTATGCAAATACGTCTTTTTCGATTTTATGACTTTTCATAATTTCGCCAAAGCGTTAATGAGAGGGGTTAATAATCCAAGTGTGGGATTTTATTTGAGCCCAATGGAATTTTTGTTAGAAGCCCAATTGGAATTAAATTAGAAGTCCAAGAGTGGCCCAATTTGAAGCCCAAGACCCATGGGTCGAGTCCATGACTCAAACCTGCAACCCATGACCCATAACCCATGACCCATGAGGGAAATGGGTTATGTAATCAGCTGAACCAAATTGAAGGAGAAGGAAGAGTACGAGAGAAGGAGAGGAGAGGGAGAAGAGAAGCCAAGAACGTGGGAGAGCATGGGGAGCATCAATTCTGCATTTGGGAGAGGGAAAGGGAGCGTAGAACATTTGGGGAGAAGGAGGGGGTGTTACCCGAGCCGACCATGAGCATGGGGGAAGGAAGAGCTCACTCTCCCGAACATGGGGAGCTGGTGTAGCCTTCATGCTCAACTCCTCCATCCTCCAAGAAGCTCAGATTCTCCCTCTATATATACTCCCCCATTGCTTAGCTACCATTCCTTTGATTTTACCAAGTGTTGAAACTGAAAACTTGAGAGAAAATAGTGAATAGAGTGTTCACGGGTGATTGAGGAAGAAGAAGAAGTGGTGTAGCAGCTGGGTATTAATTCTCTTAGCAACCTTAGAACAAGCTCCAAGAGGTATGCAATGATTAATCAAACTCATTTCCTCAATATTTCCAAGTGTGTAGTTTTGCTTTGGTTGCTTTGTTGGAGTTATGTGACTGATTTTGCTAGTTAGTGTATGACCATGTATGAAGGTTAATTAGCTCTATTAAACCTTGTTAATGGTATGTGAAAGTGGAACAATGAATGAGAATCGAACCTATGCATAAGGAATCAAGAAATGGACTGAAATGGACATTAGTGGACTGTTAAGGACTTTTATTGTGTATTAATGAAGTTATAATCTTGGTTTGGTTATGTGCATTGGTTGTGTATTGTTGGTATATGTCCAGAAGTTATGAGAAATGATTTCAATGTGAAATCTGGGACACCCATATATGGGCAAAGCTATGAGTTCTGAATTCTAAGGCTATGCCCACAAACTGTTTGATAAAATGTCTAAGAGAGGAATTTCTCTAAGAACTTGAGAACTAGGTGTTGATTAATTGATGAAATGATGTTATGTTTCCTAGCTTAGCAGTAGAAGCATGTTTTAAGTCATATTGACTTGTTGTATAATAGCTAAGACACAAAGAGGAAGAATGAATTGGCCAAACTCTGAGTTTCGCTGAGAACTAGTTGGACTAGGCTCTTTGTAGCCACTATTTCGATTTATTAAAGAGTCTATAAGATTATGAATTCATGAGGGTTTTGTAGTTCATGTTATAAGCTTTCCATAGCCTCCGGAATGGCCTAATTCCGACTTAAAATGAAGAAGTTATGAGCTTTGGAGTAAAATAGCAAAAACAGAGCATGTTGGATGATGAGCAACTAAAACTCTGCCGGTTGGGCGCGCCCTGCGCCCACCATAAGGCTAAATTGGCGCGCCCCGCGCTAGAGCAACAGTAGGCTAGACAGCTCTGACCTCCTTTACTAAAATGGCTATAACTTTCTCATACGAACTCCAAATTGGATGATTCAAGATGATTCGGAAAGCTAAGAAGTAGTACTACAACTTCCAATAATTGGAACTGTAATTTAATGACTGGATAAATTTCTAAAAGTGCCATTTTTAGGACTATTGTGCATTAGGAGGCAAACGGAGGGTCTCATGCATGCGCGTATGTAACGTGTAATGCTTCCAACACTAGAAGATGTTGTTCTAAGTTCTAAAACTTGTACATTATGGTTTATAAAGACTCTTAGCATTAATCAATGATGAATTAGACAAGTGTATGAGCATGTTAAACTTATGCATAAGAGGCAAATCGGGCATGCGTTGTGCGAACGTCGAAACGTCGTATCAAGTGTGTGTAACCTTGTTTGATATTATGTTTCGAATTAGAATAAACAATATAGAGTAATGTAAACCAATCTTTGGCATTAATTGTGTGTCTAATTGGTATGTGGTTATGTACTTAAATGTGTAGGACATTTGAAGGACGATTAACGTCAAATAGTAGCAAGCGCTTAAGGCAAGTTTTCTAACGCTTGTCTAACCCTTGTGTTGGGCAAGTTTATTTGATTCATTTGATTATATTCTCATGACTCTCATGTGATGTTTGAAGTTCCAATTTACGCAATACATATATGGTTGTGTGAATTCCTTACTTATGTAAATCTTTAAGTATTTGCACAAGTATTCGAGCTATGTTACGACATAAATTGTTGAAGCTTTCAAGTTCACATATATATGAACTGTTATAGAGAACGTCGATGCCATTTGTTTCGGCTAGACAGATATTGAAATGTTTTATCGATTTGATAATAAATCCTTGAAATGTTATTGATGATTAAGTAGAGCTATCCAACCAAATTATTTTGGTTAGGATTCCGAGGCATGAATGAGATGAACAACCCTAATATTAGGGGCAGTTTTTAGTCAGTTATTCTGACAAGGCATCGAGCGCCTAAAACAAACGCATATAGTCGTTTCCAGCTAGAGTGTTGATCAACATAGAGTACAATAGGCTGATCACCTAGAAGTGCTCGTAAGTAAGACGGTTTGCAGTTATAATGTTGTGTACCTTTTCAAGAAAGCAAAAGAAAGTTCAAGGTCTTATGACCGCTCAATGTCGTTTCGAAAATATATTTCTAAAACGAAAGCGAAGTATTATTCTTGTTTATTCAGAATATTTCACAACTATTGTTCAGTTGTCGAAGAGAAATGATATGCTTGATGATATTATTGTTATTCAACTGTTATACTTGCTGGGCAATTGAATGCTCATTCTTGCTTTATATTAAACATTTCAGCTAAGTCCGAGCGGGTCGAAGGTTCCGGTAAGGACAAGGGAAAGGGCAAGATGAACGTCTAGATGGCGTCGTAGTTTATTTGTATTAGTAATGTTGTAATACTAAGACTTATTATGTATTTGGAATGATGTTATGGTAATAGAACCTGGGATTGAGAGTAAGACGTGTTGTAATAATATAGTAATTACATTCATGTCTATTATGTTGTATGGAATGGGATGTACCGTGTAGCACCGGATTCGGGTTTGAGGTACCCGGATTTGGGGGCGTCACAGTCGACGCCGGGTTTTCTCGTCCTTCTAGTCCTTTTCCTATTTTAGCCTTTTGATTTAATGATTTTTGGAAAAGGTCGGCATTGATGTCGACGGGGTTTTGAAAGATCGTGTTTTATGATGAGCCAATTAACCAGAGTCGCCAGTTGGTATATTTGAAATGGATGTACCAACTCATCCGAGTTTTCGTTTTTTATAAATCGCTGGCTCATATGTGACTCCGAATTAATTGGTCTGCGAATCGAGATTCATAGAGTTCGGGGGCTTGCTTAAGTGAGGGGAAAGTGTTAGGCACCCCTCGACTTCCGTAAAACACGGTTACCGCAATCTTGATACTTTCCTATCCTTTAATTCATAAAATGTGTATGTGTGCATGTGTGTGTGTGTGTGCCTAAATGAATGTTGTGGTGAGTTTGTATGAAAGAATTATTTGGGTTTTTAGGGAAAATCGTGCTTTTAGTTTTGAGAGTGCTTCAAAATGTCTTTTCGGTATTTACGAGAAAGCCCTATTTCTTATTGAGAAAGATTTGATTTTAATTGGCAAAAGCTATGCGATTTTTTACTAAGTGTTGTTTTGGTAAAACATGAGTTTATTAAACCTTAGACAAAATAGGAATCGACATTTATACGTTGCTTTCATAAATGATAGGCAATTTCTAGAATCTCTTTCACCCTATGTATCAAGGTTTAATAAAACGTTTCGTTCTTTTATAAAACCCATTTTGTGACATTTGAAAATAACCTCTTTTAGCTTTCTCGTAGAATAGGAATCAACTTTTATTAGCATTTCCAATTTTTTAGCCTCGTGATGCTAATATCCTACTTTGATTGATTTTAGAAAAGATCTTTATCGTTTAATCTTTTGAAACCATTTTGGTGTCACGAAATATAATCAAGCACAAACATGCGTTGGGGCTATCCACGGGCATGTAAGCCATCAAAATATCCCCAAACGCCAACAATCACGTATTCCACTAATACGGGGCCTTAAACCCGATTCTCGTCTTAACGTCGTTTTAAGGCCCAACGGTTACATATTACAAAAACGAGCACCTTGAATCTATACATACATCAAAAGGTCCATTATCGGATTTGAACCACGGGGTCGCGTTCCTAGGCTCACACGAGATTATGACATGCCCACAAAATGAATACTACATGATTAACCAACCCGAATTTATATAATACACCATGACATCCGAGAATGACAATCTAAATAAATTACACCCGATAAATTATCATGAACACACTAAAAATTTCATCAATTGGATATCCTCGGGTTATTAGGAAGAATTTTGTTCCGATGGAACCCTCACCAATAATCCCTAATCCATGATTGTTCAACAATATTCTTGAAAAATTACAATTTAATTTAGCCAAATGACATGATAGAAGTTGCAAAAATAAGGAGATTTTCACCTTGCAAATGATACCAAAATTGTGTAGAAACTTGTGTATTGAGTGAAATATGAGATGTATTGATATAATCCAACAACAAGGGGAAATTCCTCTCTTTTTCTCTCAATTGTTGCAAGAATTTTTGCTATTTCTCTCTATTTCCGAGCTAAAACGGCTGCTGATTTTCTTCTTCTTCCGCCAAAAAAACTGCTCTTTTTTCTCTTCTGCAGGAGGAAATGAGCTGAAATAGGCTGGCTGGCCCACCTCCCATCGCACTCAGCAGATAGTGCTGATTTCCTGGTTTCCGTGCTGGCGCACCCACTTGGCCGCAGATCAATCCGCGGCTGGCTGGCTTAACTTTCTCGATTTTCGTGCTACGCCTCGATTCTCGTGCCATGACGCTGGTTTTCGCTGACAGGCTCGTATTTTATAGTCCGGGAATCATTGGGAGGCGTGCCACACCTTCCGGGAATGCCAAATTCGGATAGCCTTATTGTCACGTCAGCTTTGATTGTCAATCACTGCGGTGGTGTCGGGCGCTCGCATTTGGGCCCACTCCTTCGCTCCCGCAAGCCGGTTCAATTGACGATTTTGCCCTCCTGTCAAGGTTAGTACAGGGAACGCAAAATTTGGGTGTCTACACTTTAAATAAAGGATATTAAAATAAATTCTAGCATTGAATTATTTTAATAAAGAGAGAATATTATTTTAATTGTAATATCTTATTTATTGAATGAATTTTCATTTGTATGGGAATATGAGTGAATATGTGTTATGTGAATTAAATAAGTTAGTTAATTTATTTAATTTAAGTGGCTAAGAAATGAAAAGGAAAGTATAGTAACCTAATTATATATTAGGTATGAGAATTAAATAACCTAAGGGTTATATTTATTGAAGATTTCTAGTATTTAAAATATATACTAGTAAACCAACTTAAGAGATTTATTTTATTTATCTCAACTTATTAAATTATATTAACCTAATTAAAACAAGTCTAATTGAGTTATATAATTAAATTTATATGAGTAATTATTTAAAATCCTAAATGAGTGGATTAAAAATCCTAATTAAATAATTAGTGTAAGATAAAATTAAAGTATTGGACATATGTTAATTGTCATGCCCAAACAATTAAATTAAAAAGCCCAAATGAATTAAATGGGAGCCCAAAACATAGCCCAACTTGGGAGGGACTTTTAAGTCATTTTAATAAGCTAATAAGGCAATAAACAAAAATCAAAAATTTGCCTAATTTGGAGGGGAAGTATCCGGACAAGGAGGGAGTAATAAAGCATGTGAGGAATTTCTTTTCTTCCAACAACTCTCACCAACTACACTTATGTGTCACTCCATCATATGAGCCACCTTATTTTTGCCAAGATGTGTAAGTAAAGCAAGATAAGAGAGAGAAGATTTGTTAGGAAATTTAGTATAGATATACATATGGTATATCTATACATATTTACTAAAACAAAAGTTTACTTCATTTTTCACAAAAGCTAAGAGAGAAAATAGAAAAGAGAGAAAAAGAAGGAGGGCTACCGAGCCCGTGAGGAAGAAAGAGGAGAGAGGGACCAACTATGGGGAAGAGGAAGAAGAGACAGGAAGAAAGAAAAAGAAATCAAGAAGGAAGAAAGGTATAAGAAAAATCAAACCCCTAATTAGTTTTATGTATTTTCTTTTACTGATTTTGATGAAATAAAGAGCTTGTGTTCTTTAACTCTAAAACTCTTGATCTACATGTTAATAAGTGTTTTATGTATGGATCTAACTACTTTAGGTGTTGTTTTGTTTGAAAACAAAAGAAAAGAAAAACTAGTGGACTGCTGTCCCTAAATAAAAAATTCGGGGTTAGTTAGATTGTTCAGAAAATTCTGGACTTTTGGGTATTATAGTACACTGAATAAGCTTTCTATAAACTCTGGAACAGACTAATTTTGACTTCGGAGCAAAGAGTTATGACCATTCAAAGTAGTCGTGTCAAAACTATCCAACGATAGGGGCATGAAATTTCTGGACTGATGTGTTCAAAATTTGGAAAAAGTCAGTAGATAAAAGTTGTAGTCTCGAAAGTTACTTCTCGTGGGCTCAAGAATCGCTCAAAAATATTTTGAAACGAAAAAGTTATGATAGTTTTAGCGAGGGAGGGTAAAGCTGGGAATAGAAAACCCTAACTTTTCTTTATTTTAATCATCTACCATTTGAAATCTATACATTCTTTTTGCGATCCGTCAAAGAGGGATGTTAGATATGTAAGTTAGCTAAATAACCCAAGTGGTAGAACTCAAATATATTAATAATAAAGAAATGACAACTGTTTTAGTCAAAACAGTCTAGTTTAAAGAAAAAGAGAAAGAAAACTGTTATAGGTCAGTTTAAAAAGGGGCATTGTCGTCCACTTTGTTTACTCTAAAAATTTTGAAAATATTTAGTATGTTAATATGCTATGTTATGAAGGTCATGTCCAAAGATGACATTTTGTTGAAGTATAGAACAAGAGTTATGGCTTTTATAAGAGCGTGTTGTTTTAAAAGTAAACGGGAATAACTCTTTGTGTATAACTGAGAAAATTATAAATTTTTCACTGGAGTTATATGTTCATAACAGGAGTTTACCGTGTAAATTTTATAATTTTTGGACAAAGGAATAATTTCTGATAAATGTAGCTATTTCGGGCTGTTTTGGACCATTTAAAAATAGTAAATGAAATTGAAAAATTTCAGAAAAAATATATGTTCATGAGGATATCATATACTGATGAGTCCCAAAACAAAATATTCTGAAATGGTTTTGTTATTTTTCATGTTAATGTTTGAGTTATGAATAAACGAAAAAACTATGTTAAGTGAAGTTAAAAATTATGTAAATATGATTTTATTGACAAATGACCTTTAATATGATATGTTCAGATTTTATAAGGGTATTTTGGTCATTTTTAGTAAAATGTTATGTGTATGGCATTTTATGTTTGTTAAAGATAAAAGAAATAGTAATGAATAAACAATTAAATTAAATTGTTTATGAGTTTAATAAATGATTAAAATATTATTAAATGATGAATAATATTATGAGATGAGCAAGATGTTATTAAAGGATGAATAGTATTAGTAATTGATTAAAATATTATTAAATTGTTAATAATATTCAGAAGTGATTTAAATGTTATTAAATGATTAATAATATTAGATAATGAGTTGAATATTATTAGATGATTAATAATATTAGTAAATGATTTGAATATTATTAAATGATTAATAATATTAAAGTATGGTTAGAATAATATTAAATGATTAATAATATTTGTAAGTGACTAAAATATTATTAAGTGATTAATAATAAGAAGTGAATGAAAATATTATTAAATGATTAATAATATTAAACGAGAGTTTTAAGATGATAATTAAATGATTAAAATATTATCAAAGGACGATAATATTACTAATAAGTTAAGAAATTATCTAATGTTTGATTATGTGGTTAAATGTTAGATAATTTATTATAAGAATAGTTGTATTATAAGTTAAGATATGATATGCTGATTGAAAAATCAATCTTATAAATGATAGATCTTTCATAACAGATTAAATTAGATTGCGTAGCAGTAATCGACGGACAAGAAAAGTTCCCTAACTCAAACTCGAGTTATTATGTTTCAAGCATGCTAATGGTTTAATTATTGTCAATTATTCCATATCCATGATAATTATTGTTATTCGCACTTAGTGCAATTCTCATATGTTTATCATGTATAAAAGGCTGATCACCTTCATTACCAAAGTATTTGTTCATGGTCATTGTTGGCCACTCAATATTATTGATTCAGTCATTCATATATTGAACTTCGATTCATACTCTATTGTTAAAAATTTGAAAGCTTATTCTTTCTTTCAATAATGTATATCTTTATTGTATTTAAACTTGTTGAGAAAGTAGTTGCTCACTCTTGCTATATCATGATAATATTTCAGTTTAGACCGAGTGTTCAAAGAAGGCTAAAGTCAAAGGCAAAATTGGAGAATAGATCCATATGAACGTTTAACTATTACATTTATCTTATGTAAAATGATTATATGTAAACATTTTGAGTTATTAATGTATGTATTAAGTTAAGGTTATAGACCTTGGAAAATGTTGTAGAATCATTTGAATAAACAATATATGTTTATATATATTCCGCGTTAGTTTATAGAATGTGTATGAAGATGATGTATCGTGACGCACCAGGTCTGAGGTTCAAGGGACCCGGATTTGGAGGGCGCTATATGAAGTTTGAAACATTCTAAACTTTAAGACTTTAAGTATAATTAGGAAGTAACTTTGAGGGAAGTATTTGTAATATGACATAATTTTAATGTTACATAAGAGAACTGATGAGTTTAATGGTCACACGTTCCTTTTTCACGTTGGGATTTGTTCTGAAGAAAGAGGTTGGGCTTTGTTTTTAAAAAGAAAAAGAGTGGGCTTTGTTTATTTTTTTAAAAAAAAAAAGAAGTTTTGGCATTGTTTCAGAAAAAGAGTCTGGGCTTTGTTTAAAAAAATGAGTGGACTTTGTTTTTAAAATAAAGGGTTTGGGCTTTATTTAAAAATTAATGGGCTTTGTTTTAAAAATAAGGGTTAGGATATTATTGAAACTGGAAGGCTGGGAGCCTTAGCTGTTGCGCCTCCCCCTCATCATACGTTATTTTTCGTTGTCAGCCAAAAAAGAGATCACGATCAGTTTCTCAGGTAAGTTTATCCCCCTTCTTCCCCAATCTTCTTTCTTCTTTCTTCTTTCTTTTTTTGTTTTACGAACTGCGATGCCGAGTCTAGCCGTTTTTATTTTCGCTTAGCCCTAATTTCCAAGGTCGGGCTGCCACTGCCACCTATGCGGCTGCCTAAGCGGCCGCCCAGTCCCATTTTTAGAACACTGTTAATTTCAACAAGTAAATGAAAACTTCTCTGTAGGAGATTTCATCCAAAAAGATAAAAACATATAAACATCTGAACTCTGAAGAATTAAAAGCAAGAAAGAAGAAAAAAAATTAACCTTGTTGCCCGTATGCTGCTTCAAGCCAATGTCAAGATCCACAAGAAAAGAGAACACCAAATCAAGTAAAACTGGCAATATAAACAGCAAGGTGAGCAACTATAACAACTAAATTTACCTTGCAGACTAAAATCTTTCAAGTCAACATCACAAAGTTTATAAACATATTTTAGAACTCCGACTTTTTTTAGAGCCCGTTCGGCAACGATTAAAATGACTTAAAGTTAAAAATATAAGTTGATTTATAAGTTATTTTAAGTTCGGACTTATACGTAAAAGTGTTTGGCATTAATTTGACTTATAAGTCAGAAATTAAGTTAAAACAAGTTAGAAGGTATTCGGCTCATAATGACTTATAAGTTAAAATCAAATGTAAAGATTACTAAAAAAGACATTAATAAAAAGAGGGGCAAAATAGACATTACATTTGGTCAAGCTAACTTATTTTAAAATGACTTATAAGTCATTTTAAAATAAGTTACAAATACTTACTTATTTTTTTCACTTAAAAATCAACTTATAAGTACAAAAGTAAGTCGTTACCGAACAGAAGAATAGTGACAAATGACTTATAAGTTAGTTTGACCAACTTATAAGTCACTTCCGAAAAGGCTCTTAGCATGGAACCAAACACTGTTGCACACATTATGGCCTGTCTATTGGTGATCAGCATTTGTTTTTGTGTTCCAGCAATATAAGTTTTTAATGAGCTACAGCAGGAAGGACTGGGAGCAGCAACATTACAGCATGCTTTAATCACTTCAGATGGCTGCTTAAAATCTAGAGGATAAACTACATGTACCAACGGTAACCATTCAAAAATGTTCTCAAAAGAACCATTGCAGAATAAAATATGAAAGCGTACATTTACAGAAATACCACCATATGCCTTTCAGTGAGAAGTTTATCCAAGTTGCTTAATGGTAAAATATAATACATACAATGAGATGATTTACAAACTGATTTTAAATCTAATCATTAGAAAAAGTACATTCAGATGACAATTTCATATACTCTCAATAGTAAGCATTCTAAAAACTGAAGCTTAGTAGGCAAATCAAAATTGTAAGAGATAGCAATGGCCCTTGAACTAGGCCATTTAAAGGACTGGAATTATTACCTCGATTTAGTTTTGGGATTGTGTGAATACTGAATACTAACTAGTAGGTGGATAGATGATTTCTAATTGGTAAGGAGGTGTTTGGTAATTTTCAGAATTGGTTCAATCTAAGGTCATTTTTTACTATTTATATTTTTGCATTTAAAATCACTTATTATTGGGTTGTTTTTTGCATCATGTTACAAGCATCTAAGTAATTAATAAGAGGAAAAGAATTTTAAAACTACAAGGCTTGCCAAACAGAGCCATGTATAGTTTCAATTCATGAGATACAAAAACATATGAAATTATCAAGTATTTTTTTGAAACATAAATTATGAATACATGATGACTCTTATACTTTCTTCTTTTTTCTCAGTGTGGAACCACATGAAAACTTTCTTTGGTTAATATTATTACACTGAATATAAGTCAAAACTTATCCATATCCATTGAATTTAATTAAGTTGAAGGTTGGTACATGCTGGTAGTTTTACAATCCTAGCTTGCAGTTATCTGGCTGTCACCATTTAATAATTAATAGGGATGTACTTATTAAAGTGAAAATTCCAATAATTAATAGATGAGTACTACTTAATTAGAAGGAAACTTTTGTATTTATGGAGGGTAGTGGTTAGATTTCTCATTTGGAAAGTGCCGCTATTGAAGTAGTAGTAGTACTAAAACTAGAGAATTTGTTGTTTTCATCATATGGCTAAAAATAGAAAGGCAAAACATAGTGAATCTGATGTACTTGTGTCCACCCACAGGTGAAGCTGCTAGTTATCACCATCAAATTATTTGACTTGAAAAATACCAATGGTTCTAAATTATATAGTGGTTCTATATTGGTAAGTAATATATTGGTAATTAGTGGTTCTATATTGGTAAGTAATTATTTTTCATTTTATATATAGGTTAATATTCATAAACTTGTTTTTCTTATAGTTGATGAAACCTTGTGTATTCAGTTGTTTTCTGGCATGGTATCAATTTTATTACATGGACTTGTGTGAAAAATTAAAAAGTTATTTACTCACAGATATCTAGCAGTACAGTAATTTATGGATACTATGTATAAAATACTACCCCTTAAGCTTTTCCCCCGAAAAAGTAATTGTTCTCTTTCTCTTTGGTCTCTTAGTTGCCAAGATAACTGGTTGTTAACGCCTGATTTTGTCCGCGCGTCCAATCCACTCTCCGCGCGTGTACCTGCACAAAAGTCTCAACGGCTTGGGCCGTGTAGAGACTCCTCGGGTGTAAGAGTAAGTAACAAGCTCAAGGTATACTAACAATGGAGGTCAAATATTTAGTAGGGTAAAATATCTCGTACCTTGTATTCATTGTTACTTGGATATTTATAAGGATTCACTTGGCTACTTTCTACTCCTATTAGGAGTGTTCTGCCCAGAATCCTTATTAGACCCGGATTCAACTACCTTGATCCAATAGAAGTATAATCCAGTAAGGAACCACAAGGGCTCAAAATACTGGTCCAAGCCTTTTCGGACTAGAGAGTCCTCACACAATCAGCTAGGTGTAATTGGCCTTTGGGCCGAGCCCAACATAAGGAGTCCAATCCACCCTGCTAGGATTTATATCCGAACATTGCCCCCTACTCCCTTAGTATATGATATGTACTGGGGGAGTGAGTCATTGGATTTAATCAGCCGGAAATTTATAACAAGGGAAGAGGATAAATGCTCTCGGGAACCCGAAGGCGTCAGACCGAGGATATCCCTCCTCCAGGCGTCTTCAAGGGTTAGCCCGAAGGTAGGGATTCTCAAGGGCGTCAGACCAAGGATAATGCCCCTCGGGTGTTCGAAAGCATGAGAACCGAGGATAATGCCCCTTGGGATCCCGAGAAGTGTTGTCCCGAGGATGAAGAATCTGGCCAGGGTACCGGGCCTCTCTGATGGGTAAGTCCCGCACACCAATGTGTATTTGGGCCCAGTCTCTCCGTTTCGAAGCCCAATAGTAATATCACAGCCCAAGCAGCCCAACAGTTAATTTTTTGAAATTCGAAACGTTATAGTTGGGTACAGCTGTTAGGCACTATAGTTTATCAGCAATAACTTCTCCCGCCTCTGGCCTTGTCCGTTGGATAGAATCAATTTCGGCCGTCGGATATCCACTTTTATAGAGAAAGTTAACCTAGCCGTCATTTCTCACCAGTACATTCGTTTTTACAAAGAGAGAAATAACCTTCCAGAGATCTCGTCTTCTTGCAATTCTGCTTTAGGATCGATCACCCATCTCCTTCCCCGAACATCTTCAAGTAAGTTACTCATCTTCTTTCTTTTCTCGATGGCTGGGGGTAACAGGAATCAGGTTTCATCTTCCCACGTTGAAGATGAGGTTACAGTCGCTCAAGCCGGAATTCCTGAAGGTCAGCCATGGAAACCGGTGATAATAGAGCGCATGAGAGATGTAGAAGAGTATAATAGGACGAAGTACTTCTCTTTAGAGTATAGAGTAGCCAACATTCCTTCCTCTATCAAAAACCCTTTTTTCGATCTGCTGATGACGGAATTCTATATTCCTGAATCATATAAAATTAGGAGACCCGAGGGTGAAGAAAGGGTGTACTGGCAACCCGAAGGGGGGTGGATCCCGATCCACCGCCAATTGCTTCTCTTCGGGATGCGCTTTCCACCCCGCCCTTTCGTTGTAGAGTTCCTTTATACAGTAGGACTTAGTTTAAATCAATTATCCCCAAATTCTTTCATTCACTTAAATAGTTTCATAGCTTTCTGCTCGTCCGAGAGCATAATCCCGAAGCTTGACTTCTTCTTTCAATTCTTTTCCCTCTCCGCCTGTAAGGAGAAGGGTTTTTATCAAATAATCAAGAATCCGGGTAGAGATACCCTAATGGATACCCCATCCAGTAACAAGGGATGGCATGGGGATTGGTTCCTCATCAAGGGGTCGGACACTGAGTTGGTATTACCTTGGTCTAACCCGAACAAAGACCAATTAAACCCGAATCGGATTACCCGAAGAAGGTTGGAGGAGTTCGATGTTTTGTATTCCAAGAGACCATCGGTGAAGTGGAATCGGCTTCTTTTGAATGACCAAGACTGGTTACATGATCACGGCTGTAAGTCTATTTAAATTTCCCGAATGCATATTATTACTGAATTAATAATGTACTGATCCCTTGTATCTTTTGTGCAGTGGCTGACTCTGGAAGGACCGCTGATAACGAGGCTATTCTTGAGGCAGCTGGTGTGCCGAGGACGAAGCTGTCAGGTGCTGAAAAGCTGAGGCTGGCACGCCAGAAGAAAGCCTCGGGCAGCAAAGTGTTGACCTTGCCCGAGGGGACTACTGCAGGAGCTTCAGGACCTGGTCCGACCGAGGAGCCAGCGAGGGCCACAGAGCCCAAGCCCAAAAAGAGGAGGCTGGTGCGCCACTCCTCAGTTGAGGTGAAAGAAGGACCTATCCAGGTGGTCCCGATCGAGCCTTCTTCTACTACCGGGGGATCAGCCAGTGGTGCCCCGAAGGAGCTGGTTGCAACAGCTTCCTTTGACGCCGAGTCTCCTCACCCCGAGGATGGGGCACTGGTGAGGAAGAAGAAGCAAAGGGAATCCACTCCTCCCCCTCCCGCCGCTGAACAACCGAGGGTAGAGGAAGTGGGGACTTCTGTCGGGGCCTCGGATCCCCCCCGATCCTGATTGATGTGACTGAAGCCGATCAGGGGGACCTGAAGGTTCTGATGGAGAAACTGTTCGCGCATCATACCAAGGTAAACAAGTTTTCTTTTTATGTAATAGCCACAATTTTGTTATGTGTTATGTTCTAACTCCCGACCATTGTTTTGCAGGGGAACGATCTTCTTCTCCAGGTTTCTGACAAAGTGAAAAACTTGGAGCAAGATCTGAAGAAGTCCGCCGAGGAGTGTGATGTGGCGAAGGAAAAGCACCAGAAGGTCCGCGACCAACTCCACGCTCAGCGCGATAGCTTTCATATCATGAAAAATGATTATGAAGCTATGCGCTCGGAGAAGGTAAAGACTAGCCGGGAGCTGTCCGCTCTGAGGGATCAGGTGCAGAATGCTGACGCCCATTCCGAGGAGGCCTTGAAACAAGCTGAGGCTGCTGCGAAGCGGGCCGAGGAAGCTGAAGGGAAGATTAAGGAGCTCGAAGCTCTTCTTCAGGAGCGGACGGAGCAACTCAGCCAATCTGACGAAGCGATCCGCCTGCAAACCGACCAGATGCAAAATCTGAAGGACAACGTCCAGATGATCGTTGAAGGTTGGGCCTCGAAGGAAGCAGATTGGCTGAAGGGTCCTATTGCCTCCGCATCGCCGAGTGTTCTGGCACCAAGTCTTCGGCAAAAGGTGATCGAGGACTACAAGGTCTCCGATCAATTCCATGAAGATGTCCAGGATGCCGTGGTAAATGAGTTCAATGACGGCTTTGAGTTTGCCCGAGAACTGGGGCGGGAAAAGGGTCATGATCCTGATGCACTGGGGATTATTATTCCCGAAGATTGATTTTGTAATTTCTTACCCTGTAACGCAACAAAGCTTTTGTAATATAAATATTAATCCCTTTGATGAGATGTGTAAATATTCTATCTTATCTCTTCTCTTGAGTAATTCTTATTTATCAATGTACATAGCTGCTCTATACCTCTTCTCCCCATTAACTTTATTAGGAAATTACTAATAAGGTTAACCGATGTATCAAAGTGTATGTAAAAACAACAGACAAAGATAAAACAAAAGAATTCTCATTAATCTCGAAAAGATAATCAACATCAACCAACATTTAAAAAAGAAACTAAGTACATAATACTACTGATAATATCTTCGGAGCCGAGCAGCATGTCATGTGTTTGGGACTTCCTTCCCATCCATATGTTGCAATTTATAGGTTCCCGATCCCAATGTTTCAATGACTTTATACGGTCCTTCCCATGTAGGCATCAGTTTTCCCGTTTCCCGTGGTGTAGACGCCTCTGCCTGCCGAAGAACCAAGTCCCCTACCTTGAATGTTCTTGCCTTGACATTTTTGTTAAAATGCCGAGTCGTTCGCTGCTGATAGGTAGCTAATCTGAGAACCACGGCATCACGTTCCTCTTCCAATAGGTCTAGGTTTTCCCGAAGACCCTCGCTATTGAGAATTTCGTCGAAATTTTGGACTCGGGAGGAAGGTATCCCAATCTCAATAGGTATCAAAGCTTCGGTCCCATAAGAAAGTTTGAAGGGTGTCTCTCCGGTTGTGGTTCGCGGAGTTGTTCGGTAGGCCCATAGGACATGCAGAAGCTCTTCGGGCCAGGCTCCTTTTTCTTCTTCAAGTCTTCATTTAATGCCGTTCAACAAAAGCCTGTTTGTTACTTCGACCTGTCCATTCGCCTAGGATGAGCCACTGAAGTTCGTCGATGCTGAATATTCAGCTCTGTCAAAAAACCTTCGAACTCTTTTCCTACGAACTGAAGACCGTTATCAGAGACTAGGACTTTAGGAATTCTGAACCGATAGACCACCTGCTCTTTAAGGAAATGAAGACATGTCTTCTCAGTGATCTTTGCTAGTGGCTTGGCTTCGACCCATTTGGTGAAGTAATCTATTGCCACAATAACAAATTTTACTTGACCCTTACCCTGAGGAAGCGGCCCGAGAAGATCTATCCCCCAAACTGCGAAAGGGATGGGAGATAATATAGGTGTAAGCTCTTCGGGAGGCTGGTGTGGTACCGAAGCGAACAGTTGGCATTTATGGCACTTTTTGACGAAGTCTTTGGCGTCCTAAAGCATGGTCGGCCAAAAATATCCTAGTCGCAATATTTTATGTGCCAATGTCTTCGCTCCCATATGATCTCCACATATCCCTTCGTGGACTTCCCGAAGCGCATAATCAGATTCTCTGGTACCAAGACACCGAAGCAAAGGCGACGAATAGGATTTCCGGTACAGTGTACCCTCAATAAGACAGTACTTTGTGGCTTTGAATTTAATCCGTCGGGCTAACGCTCGATCATTGGGAAGCTCATCAGTTTTCAGAAACTTGACTATGGGGGTCATCCAGGAATCCTCGGATTCAATATCCATTATTGTCTGAACCATTGTGCTCGATTCCTGGAGAGTTTCAAGGTAGACAGATCCTTCCATTTCCCCCTGGTCAGTTGTAGCAAGCTTCGAGAAAGCATCAGCCATGGCGTTATCTGCTCTGACTACCCCAATAATTTGATACTTAGGGAAGTGTCTGAGGAGTGTCTGCACCAGCTGTAGATATGCCTGAAGATGTGGTTCCCTGGCTTCATACTCCCCCAATACCTGTTTTACCACGAGTTGGGAGTCGCTGTATATCATCAGGTTTTTCACCTCCAGACTTCGGGCCAACCTTAGACCTGCTATAAGTGCTTCATATTCGGCAATGTTGTTGGTAGCTGTGAACCCGAAGCGGATAGATTGCTGGACCCTGAACCCTTCGGGAGAGGTAAGAATCACCCCTGCCCCGCTGCGAGGTCCGACGCTAGATCCATCCATAAATAATGTCCATGCCGAGTCTGTAGTCGGATTTGGTAATTCAACTAGCTCTTCTTCCTTCTCCTCAGGGAAAGAACACTCAACAATGAAATCTGCCAGAGCCTGCGCCTTAATTACTGTTCGAGGTCGGAAGTCAATATTGAACTGGCTTAGCTCTACAGCCCATGCTGCTAGTCTCCCCCATGATTCAGGACGATACAATACCTTCCGAAGGGGTTGATCTGTAAACACTGTGATGGTTCTCCCTTGAAAGTAGTGTCGAAGCTTTCGACTAGAAATAACTAATGCGTAAGCCGACTTCTCTAAGTTTGGATACCTAGTTTCGGCATCTCGAAGAGCATGGCTTACGTAATAGACTGGCCTCTGACCCTGTGTGTCCTCCCTTATCAAAGCTGACCCGACCGCAAACTGTGTTGCCGATAGATATAACTGTAGGTCCTCCTCGGTAAGAGCTTTACTGAGGATAGGAGGAGAAGAAATGTAATGCTTGATCTGTTCAAAGGCAAGCTGGCACTCTTCCGTCCAAACGAACGTCTTCTAGTTCTGAGCCCCTTTCAGAGTATTGAAGAATGGCAGACACTTCTCTGCTGATCGGGCCACGAACCTCCAAAGGGCGGCGAGTCTCCCTGTTAACCTTTGAACATCTTTAAAACTCCTTGGGGATTGCATCTCGAGGATAGCCGATATCTTTTCGGGATTAGCTTCTATCCCTCGTCGGCTAACCATGTACCCCAAGAATTTACCGGACCCGAGGCCAAAGGTGCACTTGGCGGGGTTAAGTCTCATAGTGTGGATCCTGACGTTCCGAAAGCACTCTTCTAGATCTGACAAGTGGTCTTCGTCCCCCATGCTTCGGACGATCATATCATCCACATAAACTTCCATATTTCTACCGATTTGATCTCTGAACACTTTATTCATCATTCTTTGATAAGTTGCCCCCGCATTGATCAGACCGAACGACATGACCTTGTAGGCGTAGATTGCTCGGTGAGTGATGAAGGATGTCTTCGGGATGTCTGGTTTATGCATGGCAATCTGATTATACCCGGAAAAAGCATCCAAGAAGCTCATTAAAGTGTGTCCCGCAGTGGAATCAATTAGTTGATCGATGTTCGGGAGTGGATAGTAATCTTTCGGGCATGCTTTGTTAAGATCCGTGTAGTCTACACACATCCTCCACTTCCCGTTATGCTTCTTCACCAGCACTACACTGGCAAGCCATTCCGGATAGGTTATTTCATAAATGAAGTTGGCAGCCAATAACTTTTCAATCTCTTCATCTATCACTTTTTGTCGCTCGGGAGCTATATTACGCCTCTTCTGTTTAACGGGCTTGTGGCTGGGGTTGACACTTAATTTATGTTCGGCCACTTGTCTATTTATTCCCGGCATGTCAGCTGGCGTCCATGCAAATATGTCTGAGTATTCTTCAACCAGCCCGATGAGTCTGGTTCTGACGCCCGCTTCCAAACCGGTACCAATCTGTATTGTCTTGGTGCTATCCTCCTGAAACAATGGAATCTCTTCGGTTTCTTCAGCAGGCGTAGCTATCGGCTCAGAACCTCCTTCTGTAAAAGGTTCTAGCTCAATCTTCATCGTAGTTTTTTGCTTACTCACCCCCACAGAAGTCGCCTGGATAGTCTGGAGGTGGCATCTTCTGGACAAATCCTGATCACCAGCCACTTCACCAATCCCATTCTCGGTTGGAAATTTCATCTTCAGATGCGGAATTGAGGTGACTGCCTTTAAAGCTGCCAAAGTTGTTCTCCCGAGGATGGCATTGTAGTTGCTTTCCACCTGGACCACATAAAACCTGATCATGATAGAAGCCTGCTTAGGTGCCGTGCCGAAGATCGCTGGTAACTCTATCGTCCCTGCTATTCGGACTGGGTTGTTCCCGAAGCCATATAGCGGGGACTCATTGCAGATCTCCAGCTTCCTTCCCCCCAGATCCAGCCGATTGTAGGCATGGCTGTAGAGTACATCCACCGAACTTCCATTATCCACCAGCATGCGTTTCAGATCCATAGTTCCAACCTGAGCTGTGATGACCAATGCGTCTTGGTGTGGCATGACTATTCCCGGAGGGTAATCATCATCAGAGAAAGTGATGGGCTCGGTCAGAGAAGTCTTAGGTTGCCCAGACAATTGATGGACCTCTCTAGCGAAGGCCTTCCTCTTCCGATTAGACAGAGCTGATATTGGGCCTCCAGAGATTACATCGACAACTCCTCTTGCCACTCCCGATGATGGAGGTGGTGGCGCCATCCGATCAAAAGGACTTGGTTTGTATTGATCTGCCACATAGCAATCTAGGTTACCCCTCCGGACTTGCCTTTCTAGAAAATCCTTCAACTGATAACAATCTTCAGTGTCATGTCCCTTGGCTTCATGGTAGTCACAATATTTGTCCCCATTCTTTTGTCTGGCGAAGACTCTGATCCTCGGGGGCTTTTCATAAAAAGGCTGGTCCTTGATTTCCTTGATGATAACAACTCTACTCAAGGTCAAGGGAGTGTAGTCCTTATCGTTATCCCTATTACCTCGGTCTGTTGAACCATTATTCTTCTTTTGCCGATTATCTTGGGAATCTTTCTTGTTGTTCCCCTTACCATTATTGTTGTACTTCTTATCGGCGTCTTCTCCTCGGGGATCTCTCTGGTGAAAATCACCTGTATTTTTCGAGGTGCCCCGAAGGTTAGCGAGCGCCTCTTCCAACTCAACGAACTTATCGACTTTTTCATATGCTTCCGGCAGAGATTCGGGTGCCTTTGAGATGATTTCCTCGATCAACCTGCTGGACTTATCCACGTTCAATCCCATGGTCAAAAAGTGGATCACCTGCTTCGGATCTATGTCGTTGATCTCAGATACAGCCTCCCGAAATCTCTTTATAAACTGCCGAAGCGTCTCATTCGGTCTCTGTTTGACCTGCATCAGGGATGTGATCATCTTGGCCCGCCTCTTGTTGCTACCGAAGCGGGTGTGGAACTGTTGTTGCAGATCATCCCATGAGTGCACGGATGCTGATGGTAGGGAGGCAACCCACTCCCGAGCAGTCTTCTTCAGGGTAGATAAGAACAAATGGCACATGGCCACTTCATCATGACCATGGAAGAGCATGGCCTGCTCGAAAGTGAATGTATGATCATGGGGGTCTCCCGTTCCATCGTACATCTCCAGATTTGAGGGGACCTTGTTCTTTCTATCGATCTTCGCGTTGGCCAAGTCTCGGGTGAAAGGGGTGGCCCGAGGCTTCTTGGTCCCTGACGGTTGTTCCACAGCCCTTCGGGGGAATGACTCCCCAGTATGACTTTTTTCAAGGCTTCGTCGAGGACCCTCGCGATGATCTCGCCCAGATGGGGACCGGGCTCTCTTTCTCAAGTCCCTCGTAAAGATGGATTCAGACTGGGCCTGGTTGTTATCTCGATGCCGCCTTTGGGGTCGGTCATCTCTTCGTCGGCGGGGGGCGGAGCAGGAGGCCGAGCCTCTCTCGCTCAGCAACTGTTCCCAGCTTCGTTCAGTTCCATGTACTGCTTGTCAAGCTCTTCTTGCTGGATGTCCAGAGCTTTCTTTCGATCAAGGATCTGCTGAAGGCGTTGTCCCCGTTCGACTGACGTCTCCCGATGTGGCCGAGATTGCACCGGTCCGTGTGAACCATGGTTGCTTCGCTGTGAATTTTCCATGTGGATTTGTTTTGATCACGAAAGCAATTTACTACTAAAAGGCCCTCCTTCTAGCGCCAATGTTAACGCCTGATTTTGTCCGCGCGTCCAATCCACTCTCCGCGCGTGTACCTGCACAAAAGTCTCAACGGCTTGGGCCGTGTAGAGACTCCTCGGGTGTAAGAGTAAGTAACAAGCTCAAGGTATGCTAACAATGGAGGTCAAATATTTAGTAGGGTAAAATATCTCGTACCTTGTATTCATTGTTACTTGGATATTTATAAGGATTCACTTGGCTACTTTCTACTCCTATTAGGAGTGTTCTGCCCAGAATCCTTATTAGACCCGGATTCAACTACCTTGATCCAATAGAAGTATAATCCAGTAAGGAACCACAAGGGCTCAAAATACTGGTCCAAGCCTTTTCGGACTAGAGAGTCCTCACACAATCAGCTAGGTGTAATTGGCCTTTGGGCCGAGCCCAACATAAGGAGTCCAATCCACCCTACTAGGATTTATATCCGAACACTGGTGCAAGGAAATTTTGAGACCTGTGGAATGAATAATGATTCTCCATTGATGAAGAACTCAGAAGGAGGAAAAAGAAATAACAAAATTTATCAAACAAATTTTCAATCATCAGAAGTAAACAGCAAACACCCTGATAAACAATAACCTGTAGTTTCTCCCATTGAATCCACTAGAAGACATTCCTTCCTTTCTAAGTTGAACCTGCTGAACAAGTACGTTTAAATACTGTAAAACCCTCCTAAAAGGATTTGAGGTGCGGTAGAAAGGTGAAGGAACCAACAGAGTGTTGGGTGAAGATGAAGTGTTTGATTCAAGTCCCAAGTATTACTATCGCAAAAATTGGAAGGATTCATGTCAAATGATAATTTTTTTCTTCCCTTTCTGCCCCAGGTATTGTATTAAAACTTTCTGGATTTTAACTTCAAATCCTTGACATCAATGTACTTGTCCAATTCAGAAATCTCATATAATCAAAGCCTGAAATTCTCAAAGATGCTAATTGCATTATAGAGTTTGAACTATGCCCTGTTTCTTGCTGATTCTCTATTTTTCTTTTCTCTTTGAAAAAACTTTTAATATAGTATTAGGTAATAGGTACTTGAGTGGAAAGAGGAGGAAGACAAATAATTGCATACCAAAACTGCGGAAGAGGTGCAATTGATCTCAATCTCTAAACCAGAGCACGGACTTTGTCAGTGTAAAGCAAAGTTAGGTTTGTTGTGTTTAGGTGGAAGTCTTGGGAATCATCGGTATTTTTTTTGCAAGTCTTTTTGGAACTATATTGTAATAAAAAGAAAAAGTTTTGTTTTCAATTTTATGTGGCATCAAAAAGAGGGACCCCAAGTGTCATTGTAGCTTAGAAAGTGTTGAAAAACTGTGGGGACCGATTCCTTTCGTCCTGGAATCACTACATGGCGTACTCGTTCAATCAAGTTCTTCTTATTGTGATATATATATACACACACACGGTCCGGCTCTCCAGCGAACCATAGAGAGTGAACAAAAAACAAACTGACTATAGCGACGGTTTTGTTCATCGCTATAGCATAGAAAACCGACGAACTATGCTATAGCGACGGAAAAAATCGTCGCTATAGCTGGTTCGTCGGTTTTCTATGCTATAGCGACGGACAAAACCGTCACTATAGTCGGTTCATTTTTGGTTCGCTCTCTTTGGTTCGCTGGAGAGTCGGGCTCTCTCTCTCTCTCTATATATATATATATACACACACACACACACACTTTGATCAAGATTTTTTAACCGTTATGTAAAGTGTAGGGAAGGAAAGCGTACCTCGCTGGATGGGGGTTTCTTATTGGCCGAGGAGAGAAATCCACAAAGAGTATGAGAAATGATCAAGGGTTTGTAGAGGGGAGAAGAATAGGTAGACGATCATCAGGATAACACATGGTAGAACTCTAGAAAAAAAAAGAGCCTTTTGTGTCTTGAAATTTTCGAAAATTAAATGTCTTTTCCACTGAAATGAATGGTGTATCATGTGTCTGGCACATGTTTGAGTCATGTGCCTAGCATGAGTTCTCAGGTGAAATTTCAGAAATACCTTTAGTTGCCCAAAGTGATGCCCAAATCGTCCTATCCTTCTAGTCGCCAATCCAAATCACTCAACCATTTCCCATGATGAGTTGCCTCCATAAGTCTTCTGTCTCGGAACTTATAGAGGCCCCTCTCAAGTTTTCATATACAAGGTCTTGTTGCTTAATTCACGTTGATCCGAACTTCTTTCTTCATGCAAACACCATAATACTCAAATTCATCGTCGGAATGCTCTGGAGGATCTCGACACATGCAGCCTCAGGGTGGCTAGGCCTTAGGGGGCTGAACCTTAAGGGGAGGGCCGAGCCCTAGGGTGGCCGACCCCTAGCGGGTCAAACCTTAGCTAGGTTAGTGCCTGCTTCGATATCCTTTATTCGTCTTGGTCTTTCTTGCTCAGTTTTCATTCTTTTCTTGTAATTCTTGATCCTGTAAGAATCTCCTCTTGTCATAAAGGATTCAAGGAAAATTATTCCCAAATCCTCACGAGTTTTCTTGTCTTTTTCCTTGGTTTCAAGCTTGTTATTTCGGCATTGCACTTCTCAAGACTTGTTCGATATGACATTCGGTAATATGAATAGGTGTGCCCCCAGGAGGCCAACCCTTAGGGTGGCGGAACCCTATGGTGACGAGGGGGTCACTCTTGTTTTTCTTCCGTTCGTTTTCCTTGTTCTGTCCTTGTTTCGTTTCGATAGTTCAAATCAAGTTCAATTGGGAAAGTCGTCGTCGAAATTTGTCACAAGGTGGGACCACACCTAGGGGTGGTCGAACCCTAGGGGGGCCAAACCCTACGTGTTCCCCCTTTTGTTCATTTATTGCTCGTCTCGTTCATCTATTTCCGTCTTGTTCCTTTATTTCTGACTTTTTTGTCTTTCATTCAATTCTTTAGGTCACATGTGAACCCTAATTTGTACTTGGGCCCAAATAAAGTTTATATAAATTTAAAATAAAATTACTTATGGGACCTGTTTTGTTTTGTTGGTTGGCTTAGTCGTTTCTTTTAGTGCTGCTTGGTTTAGATATTTGAAGTATTTTATTAAGAAAGGGTGATTATGGTTATTGTTGATCATATATAATTCGTTTATCATATTTTGTGCTTATGAATGATTTTCTAGCTAGCAATTATATTTGATAACCTGGATGAAATTAGAAGATGAATTCTAGGGTTAGATCTGAATGTGATGACATGCGGAAGTTTATTCTTCTTAGGGTGATTAACAAGATTTGCATATAGGATATGAATATAGCTATATGGTGATATGTGTTGAGATAATTGTTCATAAGATTAAGTAGCTTGCTAGTGTATGAGATAGGAATATACATGTATGCCGTATGTAACCTCAATTTGGGAATCTGTTCTGAATGAATTTGTTTTTAATTATTTCACATAGGAATATAGTGATTTAATTAGAATAGATATTTTTATTTAACTGCCGGAAGAGGTTGAATAAATAACTTGTGAATTCTCGGTTAACGGTTATTATGATTAATTAATTGAAAAGAGAGTGAAGAGATTTAGACGAGGCATTGGGAAAAATTGTAATCTTATCTTTTAAATCTGATATTAATCCTTGTTAGTAATTTAGTTTTAATTTTAAATAGTTAATGTAAAACCCTAAAATTCATTTGTTTAAATAAAATTTAATTGATACAAACTTAGTACGTACTTGGTTAATATTATTAGCATATTTCTCGTAGGATCGACACTCTACTTACTACTATATTACTTGTTGACCACGTATATTTGCATGTATTTTGTCAATACCATATTTGGACAACAAGTTTTTGGCGCCGTTGTCGGGGAGTATTACTAATAATTTTTCCAATATTAATTTCAATCAATTTGATCTTAATTTAAACGTATTTTTCTATTTTAATTTTTTTTGCAGGTACATCATGGCTGCATATAATTATCAGTTGCCTTATACGAGGATGACTCAACCAAGAGCAACAGGGATTCATGGACGCGATGTATTTTATGCATTGGCTGCACAGATTGCGATACTTACAAAGAAGATTGACGCTTTAGGGGCGCAACCTGTTCAAAGTGTAGCAGTGTTTTGTGATTACTGTATTGGAAACCATCCGAGTCATCAATACGCCATCAGTTTCGCATCGGTTCAATGTGGTGGCAACTTCGACGACTATGGCAACAATTATCTTCACGATTGGAGGAATTATCTGAACTTTATATGGAGCGATGATAATCAAGTTCCCCTCCCCCTTTAAGAAGAGAAGATGTCGAACTTGGAGGAACTTCTTTCCAAGTACATTACTTTGATTGAGGAGCAGATGAATAGTCAGGAGGTGTTGATTCAGAATCTTGAGAACCAAGTGGCACATCTAGTCAATGCTGTTAACAATCGTTCTCAAGATACGTTGCCAAGTGACATGGTTCCCGAGACTGATAGAGTACCCGTGCCAAAGCTACAACCGACCATGGAAAAAGATGTGGATGCGAAAGAGGAGAAAAAGAGTGGGGACCTGGAAAAAAATGCAGGAGAAGATCTAACTTTGAGTTCCAACGCGATGAACAAATTTTGATAGTGCCCCATGTGTCTTTTCTACTAAAGCTCAAGGATCAGGGTAGCTTGACAATCCCGTGCTCAATTAGTAGTCAATTTTTTGTAGGCCACTCTTTGTGATAGGGGAGCCATCTTAAATTTGAATCCATGGTGGAGTGAGAAAGACGAACATGTCGAGTAGCTAGGTTTGAAGGAACCTACGAATGTTAAATTGCACTTGGCGGACGTGTTCATCAATTATCGAAGGGGAATTGGATGAATAATGAAGAGTCGGGCTGACGATTATAAACCAAGCGCTTATTGGGAGGCAACCCAAGTTAATTTTTAGTTTTTTCGGTTTAGTGTTGTATGTAGACACCCAAATTTTGTACTTCGTATACTAACCCTGACAGGAGGGCAAATTCGTCCATTGAGCCGACCTATGAGAGCGAAGGATGGGCGCAAGTACGAACACTCGACGCCACCGCGACGATTTACAACCGAAACCGACGTGACAACAAGGCTGTCCGAAATGAGCATTCCCGAATGATGTGGCACGTCTCCCAATAATTCTCGGATTGCAAAATACGAGTCTGTCGGCGAGAATCGACGTCATGACACGAGAATCGAGGCGTAGCACGAAAATTGAGAAAGTCAAGCCAGCCAGCCGCAGATTGATCTGCGGCCAATGAGTGCGCCTTTTGAAAACACGGAACTCGAAACATGGAAACCGAAAATCAGCTGAGTGGAGGGGTGGCGGCCAGCCAGCCGCAAATCAATCTGCGGCCAGCCACAGATCCATCTGCGGCCAGCCGCAGATCCATCTGCGGCCGCAGATCCATCTGCGGCTGGCTCTGGCCAGCCTATTTCAGCTCATCCCTCACTCAGCATACAGGGGGTTGGGAAGAAGAAAAAGAGGAGGCAACAGCAGCTCGGGAAAAGAGGAAGAAATAGGAAGAAATTGCAAGAAAATAGAGAGAAAAGAGAGGAAAAAAGTGAGGAATTATATATTTTGTGTAAGATTATATATCCTATACCTTATACTCTATTCAATATACAAATTCATACACATTGTGAGGATTATTTGCAAGGTGAAAAGACCATTTCTATAGCAATTTTGATATATTATTTTGTTAATCTTTTTGTCAATTGGGTTATGTGAAATGTAATTTTTCTTGTATATTGTTGTGGATACATGGATTAGGGACCATTAGTGAAGGTTCCCACGGAACGAAATGCTTCCTAATGACCCGAGGATGTCCATTTAGCGAATTAATTTAGCTTGTTATGATGATTTATTGGGCCTAGTTTGTTTAGATTGTCATTTTAGGATATTGTGTTTGTTTGGCCATTTTGGATGTGAGCCTAGGAATGCAACCTCGGGGTCCAAATCCGATGATGGACATCTTTTGATATAAGTAGTAGGAGCGATGTAGTTTTCATTTGTAAGTATGTAATCGTCGGGCCTTAAAGCGACGCCAAGGCGAGAATCGTGTTTAAGGCCCTGTCATAGTGAAAATATGTGATTATGGGCGTTCGGGGTTATTTTGATGGCTTACATGCCCGTGGATAATCCCCTACGCATTATAATGTTGGATTTGAATTGCAACACCAAAAAGGATTTCAAAGCTAAGCGATAAAGATCTTCATAAAATCAATCAAACTAGGTTAGTACCATCACGAGGATAAGAAATTGGGGGTGCTAAGGAATGTTGATTTCTATTTTAACGAGAAGGCAAAAGAAAGAAATCGTTTTCAAACATCACAAAAATGGTTTTATAAAAATAAATAATGTTTTATTAAATCCTTGTGCATATGGTTAAAGAGATCCTAGAGGTTGCCCATCATTTGAGTTATGAAAGCAACGTATAGATCTCGATTCCTATTTTGACAAAGGTTTAGAAAACTCTTGTTTTGCCAAAACGACACCTAATGCAATCTCACAGTTTTGACAATTAAAATCAAACATTTTCTCATAAAGCTTTCTCGTATAAACTGAAGGACATTCTAAAGCATTCCCAAAAAGAAAAACACGACTTTTCCGAAAACCCAATTGGTTTCTTCATGCAAACTCACCACCACATTTACATAGGCACACACACACACGCACACATACACATTTCATGAATTAAAGGATAGGAAAGTATCAAGATTGCGGTAACCGTGTTTCACAGAAGTCGGGGGGTGCCTAACACCTTCCCCTCGCTTAAGCAAGCCCCCGAACTCTATGAATCTCGGTTTGCAGACCAATTAATTCGGAGTCACATATGAGCCAGCGATTTATAAAAAATGAAAACTCAGATGAGTTGGTACATCCATTTCAAATATACCAACTGGCAACTCTGGTTAATTGGCTCATCATAAAAAACGATCTTTCAAAACCCCGTCGACATTTATGCCGACCTTTTCCAAAATCATCTAATGAGAAGGCTAAAATTGGAAAGGGTAAAACATCTTAACGGAGGCGATTCCCTCCCGGTATCGACAGCTGGCGACTCTGCTGGGGACATTAGAGGGCTTAAGCCGCGTTCAAATCTTGATGCTATCCTATCCTTTAAAAATTCATGAATGTGTATTTGCATGCGATATTGTGACCTGTTTTGCTTGTTGTTGTGTGAATGTGTGTTTTGTCCAGTGAATGAATGATTAAATGGAATTGCTTTACTTTAAAGTAATCATTTGCATACGGTGAGGACGATGAATGTGAATGTATGTTGAGAGTGTACCTCCTCTTGAGGCGAACCCGTCGGTTGCTTATTATTGGACTCAAAGGGGCTGCTCCCCGGAGATGGCTCAGGAAACGCACCACCCAGATCCGCTCCAATCGAAAGGATTCAGACGAGTAGATTGTGAAGATTTGGGGACCTTCATGCCGAAAAGCCCGCGAGAGTAACCCTAGGGTAGGTCAGCCTCTGATAAACCCAACGCAAGGAAAGTCTCTTCATGCCCTTTTACGTTTACGCGTATAAATGTCATAGTCCCATTCAATATTTTTACATATACTTTCCCTGTTGTCAAAAGAAAATACTAACCTCCATGTTTTGCAAGGAATAGCTGGGAAAGCATAATAAGTCGTGTCTAACATTTATTATTGCAATAAGGGATCGCTAACATGTTGTTTTGCAGAGAAAGATTAAAAAACCCCAAAAAACACAAAATTACCGTTTTAGCATGCATCCACATCTTTCATTTCCCAAAGATTAAACTCCAAACCGTTTTTTTTCCTGCAGGATTGCTCCTCAAACGCGTTCGCAATCTAAGAGAGCCCAGGACTCTACATCTGAGATGGCTGATCTTCCACCTACTAATCCTGGTTCCATATCTCGTGAGGAATTTGATGATTTTAAGAAACAGATGTTGGAAATGGCCATGATGCTAAAGGAACAATTGCTACCTAGACATGATCCACCTAAAGAGGATCCACCCCAACCTAAGGGCGAGCCAGTCGTCCCAAAGGCCATTCATATACCTAACAGGACAGTAATCACGATTCCAGAGGAGGGAGATACTAATGACCTTCGAAGGAAAATGAAGCAGATGGAAGAGACCATCCAATCTCTAAAAGGCATAGGTTCCCTAGGCAGGGTTAATTATTCAGATCTATGTGTCTTCCCCGGAACCAGATATCCGGAGAAGTTTAAAATCCCCGAATTTGAGAAATACAATGGGAAGGGGGATCCTTATACACATCTGAAAATATACATTGGGGAGCTTGGATCTTATGAGGAAGACGAGGGTCTAAGGATGCAACTGTTCCAAAAGAGCCTGACGGGAGAAGCGAGAATCTGGTATGCCCGTCTTGATAATGCCCGGATCCACAATTGGGAGGAGTTGGCCCACACCTTCTTAACACAGTATAGCTTCCAAGCACAAATGGCCCCTGATAGATATCAAATGACGAAAATTAAGAAGCAACGAAGGAATCTTTCAGGGATTATGCACAGCGATGGAGGGGTATGGCTGCACAGGTGAATCCCCCAATGAGCGAGTCGGAGATGGTGATGACCTTCGTGGATATTCAAGAGGCACCTTATTATGAGCGGGTTATATCGGGGATTGGAAGACCTTTTGTCGAGATGATTAAACACGGAGAAATGGTGGACATGGGGTTGAAGTCTGGCAAGATTCGGGATTTCACGGCTTTGGAAACAGTTGTAGAGCAAATGCAGAGCGGAAACTATGGCAGCACTTCCCGTAGGGTCCAAAAGAAAAAGGAAGAAGATGTTTCCCTCATCTTGCAGGGATCATCTAGAAAGGCAGAAAACAATCCTCCAGTACAGGTGCAGAGAGTGGGGCCATCCCGACAGCCTAACTTCACTGATCAGAGGGTGGATGGGCGAAGGAGATTCGAGACCTCGAAAAATCGAGTATTCACCCCACTCGGGGATCCTCTTGAGCGGGTGTTGGCAGTATTGATAGCCCAGAGGAAAATAGTCGATTTGGCACCCCCGAGTGACCCGAATGGAAGAAGGTTTGACCCAAGCAAGAAATGCGCATACCATTCAGGTTCCCCGGGTCATGATACGCAAGAATGTTGGACGCTGAAGCACAGGATTCAGAATTTGATTGATAGTGGGGAAGTTATGGTGGAACGGCCAGACTCCCCAAATGTTAAAGTTAATCCCCTGCCTAGGCATGATGAAGGGGGGGTCAATGTGGCGGAAGCCAGTGAAGCCGAGGGGCCGCCAAGGCTGAATTATGTAAAGAAAACTGATGAAATGATCAGCATGATAAGTGATCACGAGAGTACACGGGGAGCGCCAATTAGGTTGGCAGGTGCAAGCAGAAATATCATAGAGGGGCTTGTCAAGTTATCGGCTCCGAAAATCCTCACCCTCACAGCGAGACCGCAAATCCCTGTCCACAGTCTGAAAACGGTACCATGGAATTATGGGGGGGTGTCAGAGGAAACGGCCAGTTGTGCTTCTGTAACAACAAAGGGGAATCCCTTATATCTTCCTGGACGAGTCCTTGAGAGCAAAACGAAGAAAAATGAAGAGATATCCGAGGAGAAAGCTATGGAATTATTAAGAAAGATGGATCATCCGGAAGTAAGAGGGATCCAGATATTAAGCGAGGAGTCGACCCTGACATCAATCATGGATTTGGTGTTATCGTCCAATGATCACTACAAAATTCTGGTGAAAGTCCTGGAGGAGGCATACGTTCCCAAAGAAATTAGCAAGGAAGGTTTCGGCCATCTGGTGGACCATTTGTTGGAGAGTGATGTAATATCGTTTACAGATGATGATATCCCTAAAGAAGGAAGGGGGCATCGAAAACCGTTGCATATTGTGGTAATCTCCTCAGGTTATATTATGAATGGGGTGCTGATTGATGGGGGATCGGCGTTGAATATCTGTCCCCTCAGTACATTGCAAAAGATGAACATCAATCCTAAGCGCCTACGGGCCAGTCATGTGGTGGTACGAGCCTTCGACGGATCCCGGAGGGATACCATTGGGGAGATAGAATTGCCAGTGGAAATAGGACCTTGTACTTTTGATATCTCTTTACAAGTCCTAGACATTGCGGCAAGTTATAACCTGTTATTGGGGAGGCCGTGGATACACATGGTCGGGGAAGTTCCTTCCACGCTATACCAGCAAATCAAACTTATCATCGACGGGAATCTGGTGACGATCTCGGCGGAGTGTGATGACCATTCTCCTTCTAGGAATGGCCTGCCTGTGATTAATGTGGACGAGTCGGCGGCACCTGCCAGTTTTTAGGCTCTGGAAATCAGCACTCCCCACTACAGATGCCTGGGGGCCCCAGCCGTGAAACCTAAGGTCTCTCCAGAACTTACCTTTGTTGCAAAAGAAATGATGAAAATGAAATTTCAACCTGGACAAGGGTTAGGAAAGAGTGGTCAAGGAATCACCGAGCCCATTCATCTACCCCATCAAATAGGCAAAGCAGGATTGGGATATCGCAAAGGCGTAGCACGAAGACACCGTCAAGGCACGACCCCGACTCGACTGGCCGGAAGTCCGATGACCAAGGTGAACAATGAGCGAGGGACTAGCAAGCCCGTGATTGGGACAGGGGGTGAAGAATTGACCCCCACAAGTGATGAGTCGACCAAGAGGGAAAGTTTCCTACAGGAGGTCGCGCAAAAGTTCGAAACCAGGTGCTATATCCCCGGACAGTTAACAAGCAATGGAGAGAGGAAGGATGTTGCCACGCCACTGGGAGCCCAACAAGGTGTGCCTGTCATCGATTGGGCGGGGCTAATTATTCCTGAAGAAGGTAGGAAGAGGGACTCAGGCGATGTGGCTGTAGTCATCGGGGAAGTTTCCGATGTGAAGCCACCTTTCATCCAGCGCATTCCGTCTGATCTGACCATCGACAACTGGACAACGGAACCAGTGATATCCAAACAAGGGTAAAAAACAGCATCAGGGTGGTAGACCCTAGAGGATGGGAGGATGAAGAAGTTCATTTTTTGTTTTGTATTTTGCATAATTATGTCATTTCATCATGTTATCTAAAAAGTGTGATCGTTGTGGAAAATGACTTATATATGACAAATATTTTGTTTCATGTCAGGTGTACCAATTTGAGTATTCCTTGCCTAACAAACGGTCTTTCAAATTTGAATGATGATTATGATTTTGATATTGAGCTGGATTTCGATTTGATGGGCATTGAGCAAGACGAGACAGATTACGACGACGCGCCTGACGAGATCAAAGGATGGGTCGAGGATAAACCCAAACCCAACTTAGACCAAACCATCACCATAGATATCGGAGCCCCTGACAAACCCAAAGAGCTCAAGATAGGGACAGACCTTACCCCTAGCCAGAAAGAAGAAATAACTGAGTTGCTGAGCCAATATGAGGATGTTTTTACCTGGTCTCATGAGGACATGATCGGATTGTCCACAGACATTGTGGTACACCGGTTGCCCATCAAGGAGGGTTTCAGGCCTGTCAAACAGAAACTAAGAAAGTGGAAACTGGAGTGGAGCTTGAAGGTGAAGGAAGAGATCATCAAACAGTTCAGGGCTGGAATCATTATGGTGTCCACTTACCCAGAATGGTTGTCCAATGTAGTCCCAGTGGCTAAGCCTGGAGGAAAGGTGAGGGTATGTGTCGACTATAGAGATCTAAACAAGGCTAGTCTCAAGGATAACTTCCCGGTGCCTTTTATACACATCTTGGTGGATAACACAGCCCAGTACGAGATGTATTCTTTTGTTGATTGCTTTGCGGGGTATCATCAGATAATGGTGGCGGAAGAAGATCGGGAAAAGACCGCTTTCATCACCCCTTGGGGCACCTTCTGCTATAGACGATTGGCTTTCGGTCTCACGAATGCGGGGGCTACTTATCAGAGAGCCATGATGGCCCTGTTCCACGACATGATGCACAATGATATAGAGGTCTACGTGGATGACATTATCGTAAAATCAAGGGTAGAATCTGATCATATAACCCATCTCAAAAAGCTATTCGATCGGCTCAGAAAATATAATTTGAAGCTCAATCCGGCAAAGTGTGCTTTCGGAGTACAGTCGAGCAAGCTCTTGGGATTCCTGGTTAGTGATCGAGGCATTGAGTTGGATCCGTCGAAGATTAAGGCCATTGTGGACATGCCGGCACCTCACACTGAGAAGGAAATAAGAGGATTCCTTGGAAGAATAAACTTCATCAGCCATTTCATATCCCACTTGACGACTACATGCGAGCCGATTTTCAAACTATTAAGGAAGGATGCTTCCCAAGAGTGGAATGGGCAATGTCAGAAAGCCTTTCAGACCATTAAAAAGCAGCTGACAGAGGCACCAGTGCTGGTACCCCCGGAAGATGGGATCCCTCTGTTTATGTATATATCGGTCAATGTCATTGCGATGGGATGTATGTTGGGACAGAAGAATGAAGCAGGTAAAGAGCAGGCCATCTATTACCTCAGCAAGAGATTTAGCCGATGTGAACAGAATTACACTCCCATCGAAAAGACCTGTTGTGCTTTGGCCTGGGCTGCAGGGAGATTACAGCACTACCTCCATGGGCATACTACGTACCTGATATCGAGAATGGATCCCCTGAAATATATCTTTGAAAGGCCCATGCTGAATTGTCGACTATCAAGATGGCAGTTAATCTTACAGCAGTTCGACATTGTATACGTAACTCAGAAAGCCATGAAAGGTCAGGGAATTGCAGATCAGTTGGCAGAAACGCCAGCAGGGGGGGTGGAGCCTTTAGAAACTCCTTTGCCGGGCGAAGATGTATTTTGGGTATTACACACGAAATGTGATGACGAGGGGCAGTTCTGGAAATTGTATTTCGATGGTGCCATGAATGCTGAGGGGGCAGGAGCCGGAGCAATCCTGGTCTCTATCACCGGAGAGCAATACCCTGTGGCCACTAAATTGCAGTTCAGCAATTCGAACAACACAACTGAGTACGAGGGATGTATATTGGGACTCCGTTTTGCCCGCGATATGGGAGTGAAAAGACTAGCGGTGTTCGGGGATTCAAAACTGGTAATCAGACAGGCGATCGGGGTGTACAACACTAAAGAGCTCCGGTTACTTTCATACCATCGTTGTGTTGTCCAATTGATGCGAGAATTCGAAGATATCGCTTTCCGACATATTCCCCGGGGACGAAATGATTTTGCTGATGCATTGGCAACGCTGGCTTCCTTAATCCATATAATCAAAAGAAAAGATGTTCCATAGATTGAAATAGCGGTACGGAATGCCCCAGCATATGAGGAACATGTGGTAGTATTATCGGAGGAGGTGGATATGCCAAGGCAGCCTTGGTATCACAACATAAGGGAGTACCTGAGGGATAGATCCATTCCCGACCAGGCAAGCCGAGCTTAGAGGATGAGAATTCAAAAGATGGCAATGAAGTTTTACCTGAGTGGGGATTCACTCTACAAAAGGGATGCTGGTTTAGGATTGTTGCAATGTGTAAATGAAACGCAGGCCCAAAAGATTATGGACGAAATACACGGTGGAGTGTGTGGGCCACACATGAGTGGACCGATGCTAACCAAAAAGATCTTGAGAACGGGGCATTATTGGTTAACACTGAAAGCCGACTGCGATGATCATGTCAAACGGTGTTACCAATGCCAGGCGCACGGTAATGTGATCCATACGCCTCCCAATGAACTGCACTGTATGACCTCCCCTTGGCCATTCTCAATGTGGGGAATGGATGTGATTGGACCAATAGAGCCCAAAGCAAACAACGGACACCGATTCATTTTCGTCATGATCGATTACTTCACTAAGTGGGTAGAAGCAACTTCTTTCCCCAAAGTAACTCAGGAGATCATCGTCGGTTTCATCAGGAATAATGTCATTTGTCGATACGGGCAACCTGAGGTTTTGGTCTCCGATAATGTCAAGAATTTAAACAACGCCCTCATGAAGGGATTATGCGACCAGTTTAAGATCAAACACCTCAATTCTGTCATTTACCGTCCTAAGATGAATGGGGCAGTGGAGGCTGCAAATAAGAATATCAAGAAGATCATGGCGAAAATGTCTGCTAATCATCGGGGATGGCCGGATCTGCTACCCCTCACCCTGCTGGCATACAGAACGTCAACGCGTACTTCTACTGGGGCAACCCCTTACGCTTTGGTATATGGAATGGAGGCTGTTCTGCCAGTAGAGGTTGAGATGACATCCCTCAGAATATTGATCGATGCTCAGTTAAGCGAGGAGGATTGGATGCAAAGTCGATACGCCCAATTGGCCCTAATTGATGAAAGGAGGGTGGTTGCTGTTTGGCACAGTCAGTTATATCAACAAAGGATCTCTCGATCATACGACAAAAGGATAAGACCTCGGAAGTTCAAGGAAAATGACCTAGTGCTAAAAAGAGTCATGCCTTGTCAAGACGAAGCCAAAGGGAAGCTTGCCCCGAACTGGGAAGGACCTTTTGTGATTAAGAAAGTGCTATCCGGAGGAGCCCTCATATTGCAAGAAATGGATGGTGAGGTATTTCCACAGCCCATCAATTCCGACTCGATGAAGCAGTTCTACGCTTGAATCATCAGTTTCTCCTTTTTCTTTGAGGAACGAACTACGTAGGACCTGATCTCCCGACTTGTGGGGGTACGTAAGCAGCCATCATGGCCCGGTCCAATTCCTTAAAAATAATACTTTCTCTAATCAAAACCAATTCCCGACAGCCAGATAAACATTTCTACACCCTCGAAACCTCCCCGAAACCAGCCGCCTAATCAGACTCATCTCAATGACATAACCATAACCCGACCAAACAGTTAGCCAAAATCTAAGACTCAGTCCGATGAGATCAACAGGGGTGCGGCAATATCTGTCAAATCTCCCTCAAGACTTGAGAAGAGAAAGAAAGCAAAATGTCAAAATCATGGTTAGCTGGATAAAATGAGGATCCTATGAAAGGCAACGATACGACAAAAAGGGAAAATGACTAAATTTAAATGCATGTCTGCATATATAAGTCATTTTGTTACAAGATTTCTCTTTCGATAACCGATGAAACTGACATAGTCTATGCAGGAAATAAAATAATCTACAAATCTGAAACTAGCTGAAG
Source organism: Aralia elata (assembly GCA_034770075.1). Taxonomy (NCBI): domain Eukaryota; kingdom Viridiplantae; phylum Streptophyta; class Magnoliopsida; order Apiales; family Araliaceae; genus Aralia; species Aralia elata. Next base: position 65,548,732 of record CM068387.1, on the reverse strand, counting down.
CAGGATGGATAAAGTGGTGGATAGATCTGAAGCATCAGCATCCCCTGCAATCTACTGCCCCATCATGTCGATGCGATCCAATAAAGCAGTGGCTCGGCTGACAGTCTCAGAATGAGCATCCATAACTGCCCTGGTCTGAAATACAATGGCGTCTCTGTCAGCAATGGCAGCGTCTCTAGCCAGAATGACATCATCTCTCTCAACAAGAGCGGCATCCCTCTCAGCCTCAGTAGTAATCAAGGCCAGGCGGAGTCGGGTATCCTCAGTAACCCGACTAGGGGCAGAATCAGCTGAGATGGAATGATCTGTGGTATCATCTGAGAAAATCACTCCGGAGTCATCAAAAGCCCCAGTCTGACTCACTCCAACAATATCCGAGTCTCCGTGCAACCATTGCACATAAGCGAATGTCTGGATAGGGCAACCGTCACTATACTCGGCAAGGATCCTCCGAGACCAAAGATCATATAGCCGCAGTAGATCTCTCTCTGTCTGGGAGGATATAAGGAATCGGTAGGCGGCTGCGCCCGTGAAAGGGTGAAAATCTTGTGTCTGATCAAACTGTCTTGTAACCGCCAAGGGATGATAAGTCGTCACGCCTCTCAAGCCAGCAATAGGGATGAAATCCAGGTTGGGCACGTGAGTCAAGAAGCTCATAAAGGAGCAATAACCCGAATAAATCAGAAGATGAAAAGGATCCTCAATAACCGACAAGAATTCTACCCAGGAAGCCACATCAGTACAGCTCACGGACGAAACAAAAACTGCGTGGTTATGTCGTGGCTGAAGCAAAACCCACGGCGACGGAGATGACCGATGGGGTTGAGATGGCTCATAAACCACAAGTACAATAAAGTAGAGCTCCCTCTGAATACTCTGCCTTGGAAAGACTGGCAATATGAGGCTGACATGTAGGTATCCGCCAATATCATGGGAAGAATGGTGTGATCCTCCTAAAGGGCTCTAACGGCCGCGACAACTCGCATATCCAACTGATCGAGTCCGGCTGACAAGTACAAAACTGAGATGACACAGGCCATCAAAACGTCTACTCTCAAAGCACCCCAGCGCTCCTCGGATACGGAAAAATCACCAGAAAATAGGTGAAAACTATCGGGTGAGCCGAATCGGTCAATCAAAAAATGAAGAGGAACCAGATGGTCTGATGTGATCACCGATAGCAGAGCTGTCCTCCGCAACCCAGTGAAAGTCAAGAACTGACGGCGCATGGGACCAACTGTGACCCTGGCGCAAGGACCGTCCAAAGGCAAACCAATAAAGCGGGCATACTCCTCGAGAGTAGGGGTCATCTCCACTGTCCCTAACCTGAACACCTGACGGGCAGGGGCCCAGTGACCTAGAATACCATCTACAAAGCCTGCTGGCACCTGAAAGGATAATAAGGATCGGAAATGTCCGAGAAGACCATCTGCAATAGCCCTGTCGCCCGACGATAAACTGTCCAACCAATGAAAAAGTCTGCCAACCAACCCTGTGGGAGGACCGAGGTCAAAACGTGTCACGACATCTGGTGACGACATCTGTGAAAATAGTATCAAAAGACTATGTCGGGGTCATTCTCTATCCATAAATAAAAAGCATGCATCGTATAGTTAATAATAAAGCAAGTGAATTTCATAAAGATAAAAAACTGTGCATAAATGAATAGAAGAGTTCAATACATAGTGCATAAAATAGTAATAAAAAAAATATATAATAATAAATCTAACAGGTTCAGGTACAAAGGGCCCTATCCTAGCCTGATCTAGTCAAAAGTGAGGTCATCTAAGAAGGCTGGATCCTCAAATTGATCCCCTGGAGTCGTCGAAATCGGAGGCCCGAAGTTCATATCGGGGATATATGGCTGCGCTGGGGCATCAGACGAGCTTGGGCCTGTGTCAAAACCCGCACTGTCAGGATCATATGCATAGGCATCCTCTGGGGTCCGACCTAGCACCCGAAGATACAACGACAGCTGCTCCACCTGGCGGGTCAGAGTGGCAATCTGCTCAGCATGAGTGAGAATCCGAACACAAGCAGCCCAATCGGTCATCATCACCGAGCCGGGGACCATATCTCCGAGAAAGAATGTGGCCCGGGTCTGAGGACCGATAGTGCGGGGCACTCACCAAATGCGAAAGGCCTCGCTCGTGCTGGGACTCGAAGAGAGTGTCTGGCCATCCTCCCCCGCAAGCATAGTCTCCGAAGGCTGAGAATCCAACGGCCAGGAGGTAGTGAAGGGAAGGGAGTGCGGGATACGGATCTCTCCAGTAACGCATCTGAATGCGCGCTCTCCTAGATACATCACCCAACCCCCAACACTCTGCAAAGTAAGGCGGCGGGTGGAGAGTGCGAACTCCGGGCCGGAAGGATACCCATCTGTGAACCCCACAACCAGATGCTTAGAAAGATAAGGAGTCCAGATGACCTCTGCAGCGGTGATCAGCTCCAGCTGAATGCGACAATGGGCAAAGCTGCCAGACACCGGGACCTCCTCCAAAGTGCTGTGATGCCACCGACGACCCCTGGGATAGGTATCCAAACCGAGGGTCATGACAGGGCCTCAGACAGGGAAGTCGCTCGTAGGCCCAGAACTGTGAACAGAAACAAGGAAAGGCATGAGTAACCGACAAGTGCAGAAAAGAGAAATGAAATGATGGGAAGTACAGTAAGAAAAGAGGAAGAGAAGGCTCACTAGCAGAAAGTGGTAGAATCCGAGCCAAGCATCTGTCTTTCCCTTCGAACGTAGACGAAGACCGTGGAGGAAATAAGCAAATGGGAAGGACCCCCAATCATAGTCCCCGATCCGGTCTACATTCCTGACGGCTCCAATGACGCTGAAATGAATGGTAGAGGAGTTGTTCCCTAGGAAACAACCCCTCATAATGGTCAGGAACAGACATCGGAGCAGAATATCACGAGTGGCTCGATCTGCTGGGAATGGCTTCGCATATATGCCTCCGACAGCGTCAACAGCCAAAGCTCCAGACCGAATGTTGCGGGCCTTAAAGACTCGGTCATCGGCAGCGAAACCCAATAGAGCTCGGACCTCTGCTGGAGTAATGTCGAGATCTAGAGGGACACGGGATCCGGTGAACTCGATACCCGTGATGTATCTCCAATCCCAAGGAGTCAGCACGACTTCACAGTCTAAAAGGTGAAGGGACTGCGTCTGGTGGAACCATCGCTCGAATAAAGCCCTCATGTAATCCCAGGGGCACTGACGGGGAATGATGGTGAAGAAATGACGAAAACCCCAGGAATCCACCACCGCGCGGTAATCGTTGTGCAAAGCGGTGTAGAGGGAGTAGATGTTGAACCAGTTACCCCTCGGCTGAGTGAACTCGGGCACCTGTGGCAATCACTAATGGGTCAGTCCAGATACGAACGGAAATTGAGAATAAATTCAGAGTAGAATTGAATATACCTCATTAGCAACAAGAGATGTTGAGGGGTGACGACTGAGATCCCGACCCAGTAGATCGGGTATCTACACAGAGGCGCGAGATAAGGCGCGATGAGGAGATGTAGCTAGTGTGCTGGAGGATGGCCCCTCTACCGCAACGTCCGGAAGAACAGCCTCCTCAACATCGGGGTGATCAGGCCGGATGACAGCCTCTGCTAGTCGGCGAGCCTGGCGGGTCCGAGGCAAAGCGGGGACGGGTGCAACCCTACGACGGCGAACCCCCGAGGCACGAGATGCGGTGGAGCTACTAGGAGCGTCAGGATCCATAGCTGGAATAGAACAGGCGAAGAGGAAGGTAAATTCTATTTTGAATTATGTCAATTTCCTATCCTCATCGTAGAATTAATGCAGCATGATGCATGTTTACTATATATGCATGAAAAAAAAATCGGCAGAGTTTCGTCTATAAAATGGGCATCCCATGCATAGCCAAGCATGTTTTCAATTTAATCCAAGCCACAACAGGTCAAAATTGCATTTATATGGATAATTGCAACATAAAAAGGACCATAATGCATGATTTTCTTTCAAAAGAAACAACAGATATGTGGGACCGCATCGTGAGCATAAAATATGACTTGCGTAGTTGATACATAGCATATACATACTAATAATACATGGCATAGCATTTCAAAGCATACATTTGTATCTTTAAACGTGCAAAGTAGCAAATGTAGAGCAAAACATTGACGAAATTGGAAAACAATCGGTCAAAGTGTTACCTGTAGCGCGTAGATCGATCTAACCGGAGCGGTTTTTGCGAGAAGATTGGAGAAGTCGGCAAAAAGGACGTGCAAAGGTGTGAAAATCGTGTGGGGTACGATCTTGGCCGATCTTGGCCGATCTTGCCCGGTCTAGGCATTAATTTACTTAAACGTTCATACCATGCTTTGGGGGCATATTTTAAACTATATAGAGCTTTATGCAATTTATAAACATATTCAGGATTATCAAAATCTTCAAAACCAAGAGGTTGTTTAACATAAACTTCCTCTTCAATAACACCAATTAAAAATGCAGATTTGACATCCATTTGAAATAGTTTAAAATCTTTATGACATGCAAAAGCTAACAACATATATATAGACTCAATTCTAGCAATAGGAGCATATGTTTCATTATAATCAATACCTTCAAGTTGATTATACCCTTGCGCAACTAGTGTAAGACCCCAACTTCTATTGAATATGTTTGTGCAGAGAAATGAATGCGATATAAGCTACAAGTCTAACATCAAGGAAGCCAAAAGAGAAATGCAAGCCGCCACCTCTGGAGTCTCAGGGACGGAACGAAGCTCCCTATTGGCCATCTAAACCTGCCTCAGTAAGGCCAATGCAATGCGAATGGTATCGTCCTGGTCATCCAGGACTCGACGAGCCTGACCGACGATCTCCTCTACATAACCTCGATAAGCATCCCTCTCGAAGAAAGCCACATCCCTATCAGATAAAGCAGTATCCCTCTCAGCATAAGTGGTGTCCCTACCAGCCACCGCTGTCACCATGATGGCCCGAGCCTGATCTCGTTCAAAAGTAACGCTACAGATGCGACTCTCTAGAAATGATCTCAGCACAGACATAGAGGCATGGGAAAGAGGTGCATCTCCAGTCAATGCCTCCGTCAATCCAGCAAATAACTCATCCTCCGATGGCTCTAAAGGGTCATCCTCTGAATCCTCCATGGGCTCCTCCCCCAATGAACCATCATCGGCATCTGCAGCATCAGGCATCAGATCGGCCTCCAACCAAGCCGAATACTTAGAAGAGCGACCAGGGTGACTATCTCAAAACTTTGCCATCACGTAGTGAGCCCAAAAGCCATACACTCGGGCCAAATCTCTCTCAATGGACGACATGATGGGAAAACGATACTCCTCAGCACCATCAAATGAATAAAGATCCTGCATCTGGTTAAACTGTCCCATCAAGGCCAGAGGATGATAAGTGGTGACACCCCTCAAGCCAGCCAAAGGAAGAAAATTAAGATCAGTCGTATGGGTAATAACATTGAAAGACGAGCAGTATCCAGAATACATTAATACCGAAAAGGGATCCTCAATCGACTCGAGGAAAGATGCCCGATCAATGCAAAAAGATGGACGGAAGGAATGTCCCATAGCTATACAATGCCCGAAACAATAACCATGCTTGCGAAAAGTGCCGATCGGTCTCAGATGCGTCATAAACCAAACATATAGCAAGACGGGACTGCCACGAAACTCCCCATCTGAAAAGGTACGACAATAAGTGGCAGATATATATGTCTCAGTGAGAATCAGAAGCAGAATGGTCTGGTCCTCGTGTAGTGCCCTGACCACTGTCCCAACACCCACATCCATGTGATCTCCGTAAATAGGCATATACAAATACGAAATAATGCACATCATGAGAGCATCAGCCCGAACTGTTCTCCATCTATCTTCTGAAATAGCAAAGTCATCCCGAAAAGTAGCAAAACTCCCAGAAGAACCGAATCGATCAATCAGAAAACCCAGAGATATAACATGACCAACAGTAATCTTTGACATGACCACTGGTCGATGCAAGCTGGTAGCAGTCATGAATTGGTGACGCATGTGACCCACCTGAACCCGGGCACAAGGGCCCGCCAGAGGTAAACCCGTAATCTGAGCATACTCCTCAAGAGTCAAAGACAGCTTTAAAGAACCAAACTTGAAAACCTGACATGCCAGAATCCAGTGATCAATCATGGCCTCGATGAAGCCCTCCAGCACCCGAAAGGATAAAAATGACAATAAATGCCTCAACAATCTGCCAACGGTCGAGCGATCCTCCGCCGGTAAATCATTAAACCAATCCCTCAATCTAGAAGCAACGCTACCGGAAGAATGATGAACTAGGTGAGCGACCGGAGATGAAGCCATCTATAAAAATAGTATCAAAAGACTACACAAGGGTTAATTTTACACAGTTTATACAATAAGCATGCATCATAATAGATAAATGGACATAAATGTACACTAACATAAAACAACGAATCATACATCATTCTATATACATAATGTGCGAAAACACAAAATAAAATGTACAGAGAAATGGGCACAGGCGCCCAACAACTAGTACAAATCTACTAAATGAAATCTAAATCATCGACAAAAGCAGTGTTATCATCAAATCTACCAACTCTGGCCAAATCCTCCTGACTCAGAGCCTCTGGATCAAAGTTTAGGTCAGGACAGTAGAAAGGCGTGACACCTCCTTCAGGGATGTCGGCAGTGCCAGGACCAGACGTTGAACTAGTGCCCAATCCAACAAGGTCACATGTATAAGCCTCCGATGGATCCTTACCCAGCTGACGAATGTAGAAACACAGCTGATCCACCTGATGAGTCAGACTAGTGATTTGGGCCTGATGAGTAGGCTCGCGAAAGCAGGACATCCAGTCAGTCATCATCACCGATCCAGGCACGAGATATCCCAAGAAATATGTAGCTCGAGTCTGAGCACCAATGGTCCGGGGCCTCCACCAGGTAGCAAAAGCCTCTGAGCTGCTCGGACCGTCCGATAACAAGACTCTATCCACTCCCTCGAGGGAAACCTCTGAAATCTGGGTATCAACCGACCACGATGTCCGAGGAAGAGGATCAAAGGGGATACAGATCTCCCCTAAAATACATCAGAAGGGTCGCTCCCCCAGATAAAGCTCCCAGCCTCCAAGAGTCAGCAAAGGTATATGACGGGTAAACAAGGAAAACTCTGGGCCAATAGGGAAATCCCCTCAAAACCTATAAATAAATGATCAGCTGTGTACGAAACCCATATCACCTCTACAGCGGTAATCAGCTAAAGCTGGAGTCAACAATGAGTAAAACTGTCTGACACAGGGAACTCCTCTAAGGTAGTGTGATGCCATCGATGACCCCAGGGATAGGTGTCCAAACCCAAGGTGGTGATCAGACGAAGGCATGGGAACCTCTCGTAAGCCCAAAACTGAAAGGAAACAATAACAACTGCATTAATCCAGATGATTTAAACAAAGTAAAATAGGAAAGACAAAGAAACTAAAAGAGGTCTATTAGGAGGAAAGGGAAGAAGCCCAACCAAGCATCCGTCTGCCCCTCTGATCAGAGACACATGCCCTGAAGAAAATATTTAAAAGTGAATGACCCCCAGTCATACTCCCCGATACGATCCACGTCTTTGAGGGCGCCCGCGATATTGAAGTGAATAGTAACCGAGTTGTTCGCTAAGAAACAACCCCTCATAATAATCAAGAAAAGCCGACGAAGGGTACGGTCCCGCTCAATAGGATCCACCGAAAAAGGCTCCAACAAGGCTACTTTGATCGCCTCAACTGCCAAAGTCCCCGCACGAATGTTGTGGGCCTTGAAGGCCTTATCTCAATGAGAAACTCCCAGTAATGCACGGACAACGGTGGGAGAAATAGAAGGCTCTAAAGCAACCCGCCGACCGGTAAACTCGATACCTGTGATATAGCGTCAGTCCAAGGGTGTCATCATTACCTCATAATCCAACAAATACAGGGACTGGCTCTGATGAAACCATCTCTCCGACAGTGCTCGTAGATAACCCCAAGGACAATGACGAGGGGCTATAGTGAAGAAGCGCTCAAAGACCTAAGAGTCTACTCGAGCCCGGTAGTCAGCATGGAGGTCCTGATAAAGGGAAGAGATGCTAAACCAATTACCCCTAGGCTAGGTAAACTCAGGCACCTACAAAACCAGAGATAATACAACTATGATAACGGGCCAAAATATCAAAGATCGGCTTGGCAAAAAATTGTCTCAGAAATATACCTCGTTAGCGCACAAGTACGCTGACGGATGACGACTCAGATCAAGCCCTAGAAGGTTCGGGATGATCACTCGAGCACCGGGAAGAGAATGATCACGAACAGCGGGGCCGGTGCATCAACGCCAGGTAGATCCTCGTCACCATCCACGACATCGGCCCGATCTACACCAATCGACTGGATGCAAGCCTCCATTAAGCGACGAGCCTGCCTCATAATACGAGGGGAAGGAATAGCAGAAACAGCCCTGCGGCGGACCCCAGACGAACCTCTAGGGAATATGGAGTGACTCGGCATATCCGGAATATCCATAACTACACAAAGGACAAGCCACGCGGAATGAGGTACGCCTTATCTTGTTTTATCTTCAGCACGTTTGGGGTATAGCACTATGCATGTACTGTACGAGCATCTAGGCAAATCTAACATGGCATCCCTAAGATTTACACCTTATCCTATTTATTAACGCATTTGAGGCATAACATCATGCATGTACTACATGAGCATTTAGGTAAACCTGACATATTGTCCCTCGATTCATACGCCTCACACGACCATATTTTGGGGCATAACATCATGCATGTACTACACAAGCATTCAGGCAAGCCTGACCCATTACCTCTAAGCTCCTAATTTTAATTTATAAAAATTTCGACAGAGTCTTCCCTAAAATATGGACTATCCACATGCACAATGGCATGCATACATAATCATCCACGGGTATCACAAACACAACCCGGCAGATTTGCATAATTTACGATCCAAAAGCGAGGTAAATCGAACGAAGGTATATAGTAGTAAAAAAACTACTTCAAAAATCAAAATTTCGCATGAAAAATCATTTTCAACTTTAAGATATACAATTTTTGCCAAAAAGGTGCAGCAAAAAACGTCCTCAGATTTTGAAAATTTTTACATCTGTGTGTTCATTACATTAAAATATAAGCATGCATCAGAGCGGAATATTTTTACTAAATCATTAGGGCATACATTTATAGTACATTGCATAATAACTTGATAGCATCTATAATATATGAAACCAAAAGCAAAAGCATGTAAAAGTCATGTAAACATGTTACCCGTAAGAAGACAAACAAGTGTACGGAGTCAGAATCGGCAGAATCAGATCCCACAAAGCAGAATGGGCAAAAATATGCGAGAGAATATAAGAGAATACGAGATGAAGAGTACAAAGAATACAAAAAGAATGAAAAGGGAGAGGGACTCGAGTGGGGTAGATCCACTGCGACCAATTCCAAAGGGCCCCACTCCCCCTATTTTGATGCGCGCCGGATCAAAACACGTCCCGGTCAATCCAAATGGGTGTAACCTCGAAGAAAAATGAATTTTCGGAGATTAATAGTGTCATTTTTGGATACCGACATCAACAAAACCAAAAATCTGTGAACAATGGCAAAAAAGTGAATCAAACCAGATTGGGAACGAGACTCAACAGAAGAGAAAATCAAACCAGATTAGGGACGAGACTCAGCAGAAAAGTGAATCAAACCAGATTGGGGATGAGACTCAGCAGAAAAAATCAAACCAGAGTGGGGACGAGACTCAACATAAAAGTGAATCAAACCATATTGGGGACGAGACTCAGCAGAAAAATCAAACCAAATTGGGGATGAGACTGAGTAGAAAAATCAAACCAGATCGGGGACGAGACTCGACAGAAAAGTAAATCAAAACCAGATTGGGGACGAGACTCAGTAGAAAAAATCAAACTAGATCAGGGACGAGACTCGACCGAAATCAAAACCAGATTGGGGATGAGACTCAGCAGAAAAATCAAACCAGATTGGGGACGAGACTCAACAAAAAAGTAAATCAAACCAGAGTGGGGACGAGACTCAGCGGAAAAATCAAACAGTTGGGGACGAGATTCAACGGAAAGATTTCTAGAGAAAGGCCTAGTAAAGGTTTGTCAGAGACACGACCTCAATAATGTCAGGAAATAAGACCAGCACAAGATAATGACGGTTGCCCCAGCAGAGTAACATAAAAGAAAAACATAAACTCATAGCACTCCGAATTACGGACATCATTTTATAAATAACTCGCACAAGTCCTCATGCATAGTCGGCACACATCTTGTCATGCATTGGGTGTCTATGTCTTTGTCCTGCCCATTTCATTACATTGCATAAGCATGACAAAGAGGGGCATCTGTAGACACCCGAAATTTTGCATATGTCATCTAACCCTGGCAGGAGGACAAAAGAGTCATTTCAGTCGGAAGACGGGGCATCCGAACAGAGGACTTCGGGCCTCGCATCGAAATACTAAGAGTCGTCATGACAACCGCCGAGGGTCAAACTACTTGAGGCAGGACGGTTGACCAACTGGCATCGACGGAAAGACCTATTTTTGCACTTCGCTTTATCTTCCTAGATCCGAAATTGGCCAAACCTTATATCATCGCGTAGCCTTCTGAAAGAGCTTTCCGGAATGGGATGACACGCTTCCCAACTATTCCTGAATTGAAAGATACAAGCATTTTAGAGAACGAGACGAAGAACCGACTCCATAGCATGAAAACCAAAGTGGGTGGGCCCCACCTGGGCCAGCCGCAGGTGCACCTACGGCTGCCCAGGAAAGCCTATAAAAGGGTGATTTCAGCAGATTTTGCAAAAAAAAAAGAGGCATTTAGTGAGAGAAAGTGTAGAATCTTAGAGAGAGGAGCTCGGGAATAGATGAATTATAATTAGATTTTCCAAAACTTTATGTTAGATTAGCTAGATCTACTCTCATCCAAGCTCAAGGAAGTATCCTCTTCATACCCCAAGGTGAAAAGATTCAATCTTTTGTGTATTAAAGCATAGATTTGACTTCGATCTAGTAGATCTCATATTTCTATATTGTAATTGGAATCTATTTGTATTATAAAAATTTGATCTTTGGCTTCCTTGTAGTTGATTAACACTTGATCTTTGGACTAGGGTGGTTAGAGGAGATTTCCTCTGACAGTTACTTCTCCCTAATCACCCCATGATGTCCCCTTGTAAATTTACTACGTTTATTTTGGACTTGCTCTCCTTGTTGATTTATTGATGGAGAGTTGATTGTTAGTATTTTGCTCACCCCGAAAAACCCTATATTCATATCTAGTGGTGAGGGGGTCTCACCTACTCGTCGTCAAGGGATTCTAATTATTGAATCACCTGATAGCCAGTTTGGGATATATTTTGTGATTTTAATCTCGATTTTATTATAGATCTCCTTTAGGTCATTTTCTTTTCGAGTATATTATCTCTCATTATGTGAGCCTAGGAATCTTGGGGTCGAAATCCTTGAAATGGGTTTGGACATGATTCCCACGATGGACATTATTCCAATTGTAAAGTTCTTATTCGATTATTGTACATGTAATTTGGGCCTTAAAGCGGTGTCGAGGGTGTCATCCCATAAAACCGGATTTAAGGCCTCGTGATAATGAAAATCGTGATTATGAATGTTGGGGTGGTTGAGTTGGCTTTTATGCCCACGAGCACCCCCGACTTCTTTATCAATGTTTAATTTCCCGTTTATCACCAAAAAACGATTTCTAAACAAAACAATGAAGATCTTCTAAAATCAAACTCAAATCGCGTTGGGTAGTAAGACAACTTCATAGTTAAAATTAAAAACAACAAAGGTCACGATTCTTATTTGGCGAAGGGTTTAAAAGTCATGTTTTCTTAAACGATAAAAAAGACTTTTCATCAAATACGAGCGAAAACGAATATTTTCTTTAAATTAAATCCCCCGCGCATAGGCTCAAAGAGGTTTTAAAACTCCCTTCAAAATAAAGCGTTTCTCACAATTTCGATCCAAAGTTAGATAACGATTTCCTAAAAACACACACACACACACACATCACACTTAGGAGAACATTAAGAAGCAGTAACCGTGTTTTCATGGAAGTTGGGGGGTGCCTAACACCTTCCCCTCGCTTAAGCAAGCCCCCGAACTCTATGAATCTCGATTTCAAAGACCAATTTTACGGAGTCACATATTGGGCCATATTGCGAAAATCTTAAAATCCGGATGAGTTGGTACATCCATTTAAATCTTTACCAACTGGCGGCTCTGTCTAATTGGCCTATCATTAAAATCAACCTTTCAAAATCCCGTCGGCATTTACGTTGGTTTTTTCCTAAAACTCACCCTTTAAGCGAATAAATAAATAGAAATCCTACAAAAGGGTAGAAACAAAACAAATTAGGAAATTTTAAATTCCCGGCGTCAATAATGAGGATACTACAACAAACACCATTAGTTCAGAATTTGTTCCTATGTAGGGGTTCGAGGACATCAAAATTATTAATTTTCTTATTCCTAAAAATTTCTTTGTTATGAGAGTAAATTGGAAGATGTTAGTACAATTTATCACCTATTTTCAGGATTATTCTTTTGAGAAGAAAAGTCATGCACTTTTGATTCCGCAGAAGTCTGATACGGTGGAAAATAACAATGAAGATTCAGATTTTCATATATTTTAGCATGTGTGGAGATTTTATATATTTTTTGTATTTTTATTTATTATTTAGGAAATTTACTAGCTAAATTTATATTTGGCCCGTTTATGTTTTGGACTTTAGTTTTTCTAATTTATTTAGTCTAGGATGTAATTATTTTTCCTTTTCAATTAGTTGTATTAATGTAGTTTAGCATTATAAATATGTTATATATATTAGGATTTTATGAGATACAATCTTTTGACAATTATATGAATTTCTCTTTGAGAATTTTTATCTTCCTTGTGGATTCAAGGTTTTTATCTTGTTCGTGATAGTACAATAACTAACATTCACGTTTGTGTTAGAGCGTTACAATCTAACCATATTCTACTGCGTCACAATTACTTTTGGGATTAAATTATGAATAGGGTGGAACTTCAACTAACAAAAGTGTATTTAAACTTATATCTAGAGAGGAAGTGGAGATAAGAAGAATTGTTTCTCACTTCAACTTTATTCCAAAATGTGCAAGTACAAGGCCTTTATTGGCTACGTAGGATACTTCTAGTCATATATGAACTTACAAATTTCATGCACTTAATTAATCACATACATGTATCATGTACTTATATTATTAACCTATTCATGAACCATGTATTTAGACAAATCTAGATATTTCTTAAGAAACAAGTTTACTTATTATCAACATAACTCCTATTACCTAGGGGCGGAAAATGTGACAGTGAATTCACCATTTGATAAAAATGCTCCATGGTTTTGAGATGAGGAATCTGAACCCTGCATTCCGTTCTCAATGAAAAAACCAGGTTGTTTTGGCAGAGGTAGCTCATTTTCACTATCCAGCATGGAAACAACAAATGACATGTTCGGCCTGTCTTGCGGATATGGTTGTACACACAATAACCCAATGTGGATAGCTCGCAAAACTTCTGATGATTTACAAGATTCCACAATTGTCTCGTCAATTAGATCCAAAATTTTGTCATCCTTGTAAAGTTTCCATGCCTATGCAATTTGAAATAATTTTATCAGGAAATGTTAAACCATAAAAATAACGAAACTAGGACGTAATATAAAATTCTTGGCTCTTACATGACCAAGAAGGTTAACGTTGCTATCTGAATGATAGAATTGTCTAATTTTCTTCCCGCTCACTATCTCTAAGAGTAGCACCCCAAAACTATAGGCATCCGATTTAACTGAGAATAATCCATCAATAGCATACTCGGGAGCCATGTAACCACTGTAGAAAATAAATTGAAAAATGCATTAGCTTCAGATATATGATACCTAAAAATTAAGTTTGAAGTGTGGTAGAGCTTCTTACTATGTCCCAACCACTCTTACAGTATTTACGACACTTTCATTTCCTCCAAAACTTCTTGCCAAGCCAAAGTCTGAAATTCTTGGACTCATCTCGTGATCGAGTAAAATATTGTCGGCTTTGAGATCCCTATGAATAATTCTCAATCTGGAGTCTTGGTGAAGATATAAAAGCCCTTTAGCAATGCCATTTATAATATCGTAGCGCTTTGGCCAATCTAATGACTTGCTTAGTTCTTTATCTGTCCAATATGTTATCTTAGTTAATCCATGTGCAATATATAATTAAATTGTGTTTGTTGAATAATTCCTTAGGAAAGTAAATTTAAGCATTTTTGCAACACTTTGAGGATGCCATACCGAAAATAAAGGCATCCAAACTTTTGTTGGGCATGTATTCATATATCAATAACATTTCCCCCTCCTCAATGCAACATCCTAGAAGCCTCACAAGATTTCGGTGCTGAAGTTTGACTATACATTTAACTTCGTTCTTGAATTCATCTAATCCTTGTTTCGAAGTCTTTGAAAGCCTCTTCACAGCAATTTCTTGTCCCTCGTCCAAGGTTCCCTGAAAACAAACATCTTGGAAGATTGATATTCTGCTCTAAAGACCTTATTAATATTAGATACACTAGACAATCTCGATATCCTATGATTGTATCATGATTACTGCATATATAAGATGAAATATTTTCATATGATTTTGCACAGATTGTGCTTACCTTGTACACAGGCCCAAAACCACCCTCTCCAAGCTTATTATCCTGGGAGAAGTTATTGGTAGCATTAGCAATTATTTGGAACTCAATTAATGGCAACTCCAAATCTTCACTCTTATCTTCACTTCCAGCATCATTTTCTGGATTAAGTCCTGCAAATCAACAAGTGAAAAACACATAGTACTATATTTTCCATTTTCTGTGTCAGATGCATTTTTTTTTCTTGAATTAGCAGCCAACTTCATAATGTTAGAGAAAATATGTAAGTTTATCAGAGATGTTACCTCTTCTCCCCAGCTTTCTCTTCTTGTATACATATCCCAGAATTAGGCCGAGCAATAGTAGTCCTCCTAATGCAGCAATGAGTATGATAGCAATATTCACTCGCTTCTTTTTACTTGAGCTCCTATTTACCTCTGTGCAGCCGGAAAGAATAAAAAAATTAACCATAATGTAAAAGAAATGCATCCACAACAAGAAATAAATAAAACTGAGGTAGCAATTTTGTTATATTGAAGTTATAGACAGATGCAACTAATGTGAGAAAAAAGTCTTGCCTAATTCGGGAGCAGTTCTAACATAAAGAGGTAGTCCATTGTCATTGTAATCTCTGATATCAAGCAGGTCATTAAACCACAACATGCACCCAATTCCACCTTGTCTGATCTCTACATTTGAGTAAGCTGTACAAGAACAGTTGTTCCTGCACTTGGTCTCACATTTGTCAAGGCTCATGCTTTGATTGTACCATGAATTCCGCGTGTCTGGTAATTTCATATGTAGGAACTTGACGAATGTATCTCCATTACCACAAGTCAATGGAGTTCTGCGGGCACATCCGTCAGACCATTCTGCTAATTTCCATCTCTCTGGAGATTTTGGCTCAAATCCTGCTAAACACTTGCATGCCCCCTGTCCTGATTGGGCTTCGGTAATGTTACATTTACCATATGCCCCGCATAATGCATACGGGTCACATTCATCATACAGTACACTAAGATAGGTACTAAATGTCCAATTATGGATATTTTCATACCATGTTAGAAATTGTATTACCCCATCCGGGCTCAAATAAAGCCTCAAGGGTCTAGAATTATTGGGAACCACATACTCGCTATAGATTTGCTTCTCATTGAGAACAAGCTTCAAGTCAAAATTTAGGTCCGGCACATTCAAAGAGATACCACTAAACTGAATACCATCCCATGGTCCAACCCTGAACACAACCTTTGAACCTTCCGCCACAAGCACCTGAAGCATCTCTGGATATCCTTCCAGATTGACCCTGAAGGTGTAGTCACCTGCGGAAGGATCATCGGGAGTTTTCCAGGACGTGAGGTGTCGGTCTATGCCCTTCACCAAGTCCCATCCAACCTTCATGGTCGGTACCCAATTATCTCCAGGGTAATCAAAACTTTGCCAAAGGTAATTTTCAGGGTTGCTATTATCCACATACCTGATAACAAAGTTTGACGTATCCAGCAGCTGAGCCACCACTACAGGATTATTGCTATTATAATTATTTGTCACGGGTGTGGTTGAGTTGGATGACCAAATGATGTTGTCAGCACCATCCCTAAGTGTCAAACTCCCATTAACGTCGACCCTTAACACCCCTGAACTGTCAAGAAGTGGACTCTCTCTATTAGCAACCCATACGACCGTCCTGTTTGATACCTTCTTGTACCATATGCCCAAGTATCGATTGTTGGATCTACCTGGGCTGAAAAATCCCAGCTCGAAGACGCCGCCTGCTGATTCAATGGTGCTGTTTTTACCATCATCATCTCTAATGGTTTGATTTGTAGTTATGGTGTCTATTGCAGTGGATGTGGTTATCAAGATAGAGATTAATATCAAAGTGGAGGACAACATTATATTAGTGTTGTGTTGCTAGTGCCTAGTGCCTACCAATTAATTGCTCTCTAGTCTAGTCATGTAAATGTAATACCTCCCTAAGATACTTATAATAACGGATGGGAATGAGGAGGCGAACAAGTTGCGTTTGGTCTTGGTCATCTTGTTGTGTGGACATGAATAACCACTTCATCATTTTCTTCTAATTCGTACATTGTGGATTCCACGTTAATTCCAGTCATGATATTGCGGAAATTAATTGGATGACCCAAGCAATCAAATGATCATTCAGACAAAAATAGTCGACTGGTTGGTGAGCCAAGTTGAAGTTGAATACGTCCAAAATATCTTTTATTTGAGATGCATGTGACACATGCAGCCCTCCTCCATCGTTAATCTTTACAACTCCAAATTAGTCCGGCCTCGGTTAATGCTACAATTTGATCTTGTAAATCAGTTTATAAAATTTTAAAATATAAATCGATATTAGTTTTTTTATATTATGGCTTCTTTATTTACACTCCGTTCCAAATTATTGGTTTTTTGAAATCAGTTTATGATATTTTTAAATTTAAATTTGACATTGTTTTATGTGGTTTTAGTCAATATTTAAGCATATTATAAACTATGTAAATGGCACTCTTTACTTGTAAGATTTATTGTCTTGTAATCATTAGTATATCATATCAATTTTTAGTTTAAAAATATGTTAAATTGACTTACAAAAGTCAATAATTGATCTTATAATTTTATACTGAGAGTAAGAATAGTAGGAATTGACTCTCAATTAATTTAAACTTTTAATAAGATAAAAAAACTAGTAGTAGTACACTATTAATTTTTCTTATAAAATAGGATAAAAATGTAGCAAACACCATGTTTTTGCAAGGGAAAAAAGCAGCGCTTAAAAATATTTGTTATAGTGTCTTAGTTTACGAAGTTTGTGAAAATTTTGAAGTGTTGTAATTATTCCGCTCTTGCATGTGCAATTTGGGATTTACAATTGCCAATTTAATTACTCGTAGTAGTAAAAATGTCTAAATCACACGAGACTAGACGCTCTTATGTGGATAACCATTAGAAAAGAGGGGATTTGAGCCGCACAATAAGTCCACAACCAGCACTAAGATAATGACTTATTTAAGAAAAAGAGTAATTGTGTACGATATCAGCTCAATAATTGTGTACGATGAACCAGAAATAGGCCCGCCCAGACCATTACAAGTCTTGATTTCACAAGCAAGACAATTTTGAAAGACAATTAAAAGATTCCCTCTTCCTCCCCCAACCCACCCCACACCGGCCGGTGGGAATTACCAGACACGTGGTTTCACTGTCGGTTAAAACTTGAAACGAATTTGAGCTGACTAATAGATAAAGTCTTCTTCATGCCTTATACGGTACTCCATTAGAAATTTCTCAATCACTTACTTCCTTAATCTTAATTTTTATTATAAAATCTTTAATCTTAATTTTTATTGAAGCTATTATTAAGAAAATATATTGTCATAGTTCAACACAATTCAATTCCTAGATCTGCCTCTGGCTCAAACAAAACTAATTTCTGATGCGGTTGATGAGCAAGCATGTCGGTTTATGGAAAGATTTGATAAGATTTGATAAATTATGGAAAGATTTGATCTAGTGGCAATTTGGTAATTTCTGTCAAGTTTGGAGTATCGAATTTTGACGTTTCCGGAGCCTAATTTCATTGGAAACGGGCCAACGGTCAAAAGTCACCAGCATTTCGCTTGTGAGCTGTAGGGTTTTTTTTGTCAAATTCCATCGTTTAGGCCTTCAAAATTACATTTTATTGTTTTCGGGTTATTTTTGTAATTTTCTTTATTAGTTTTCCTTTTCCGTTTGGGTTTCTGCTATTAGGGTTTTGCTATTTAAGCGTTTGTTATGATGGGATTGAGTAGTTTTTGATGAATAATAAAATTTCTTTTATTTACCAAAATTCTCTGAATTAGAATTTTGTTGCCTATTTCCTGGAATTCGTATAATCAACAGGTTGTAGAAGGTTGTCGTTGGTAATCGTGCGCGATTCAACAATTGATAACATTTTCCGTTACTTCCGCTACGTCAATTTCTCTCTACAATGGTTGGAATTTTCTGTTGGTCACGGGTGTCCTCACCCATAATAGAAAATGGCAGACAAGGCTCCATAAAGTCTTGCAAGAAACAAGTAAATGTTCCATCCATGTTTTCAGGCAGAAAACATTCATTGCTTTATGCTTTAATTTGCTCATGTCTTGGGTCCCACAAAATAGTAATAATAATGCAAAGTTTGTGGTGCTATAAATAAGCTGGTCATGCAAAGCATACAACACCATCGGACAGTTAGAAAAGAGAGCAAAAACATCCGAGAGCAAGAGAGAAAAGAGTGAGGGAATTTCATCCGAGAGTTTAGAAAATAGAGAGAAAGAAAGATCAAGCAAATAGGTATTTTGTTTGGGTTTTTTATCACATAGTTATTGTGGTGAAATAATTTGAATGTGTACTCAAATTAGGATATCTTTGTATTCTCTCAGTTTATTCTAGTGAATTTTTCGGAGATTGTCCCGTGGTTTTTACCTCTTAGTTATAGAGGGTTTTTTACGTAAAAATCTTGGTGTCTTGTGCTTGGTTATCTCTTTTCAGTATTTCCTGCAGTGGTTATTATTGTGGTAGAATTACAAATTTAATCTATTTGGCATGTACTGATATTTTTGGCCATTTAATTTATCAAAGATAACAGTATTTGGGAGGTAATTTTTTTCAACAATTGGTATCAGAGCTAAGGTTATTTTGCTCAGTTGTTTCTGATAAATTCTATGGAGAAATCAGGTGGAACCATGATTAAATTGACCTCTTCAATTTTTTCGATCTGGAAGTCCAGAATGGGGGATATCCTTTACTGTAAGGATTTATATGAACCGTTGGAGCTCGAGGGAAAGAAGCCCGCGGATAAATGTGAAGCAGATTGGAAAAAGATGATCAGGAAGACTATTAATTGGTCACATCCGGCAATGGATTGATCAAAGTGTGTTCCACCATGTTTCGCAGGAGACGGATGCTCATACTCTATGGACAACACTAAAGTCCATGTACGAGAAGAAGAATGCACAAAATAAAACTTTTGTGATTCGAAAAATTGTGAACTTGAAGTACAAAGACGGGAGCAGTATGTCGGAGCATATGAGTGAGTTCCAAGGTTTGGTGAACCAGCTGTCTACCATGGAGTTGAATCTTGATGATGAGATTCAGGCTCTTTTGCTTCTCAGTTCATTGCCGAATAGTTGGGAAACTTTGGTGGTGTCTCTAAGCAATTAAGCTCCAGTAGGAAAAATGACCATGCAGTCGATCAAAGACAGTCTTCATAATGAAGAGACTAGGCGAAAGGAGCAAGGCTTTAATTTCGAGACACATGCTCTTGTTGCAGAGAACAGGGGCAGAAATAATTTCAGGGGATCTCACCAAGGAGATAAAAGTCGTAGCAAAAGCCAAAATCACCGGAGCAATTGTCAAAGACCAGACAAGGCGATACATATAGATGCTTCTATTGTCATAAGGAAGGTCATTACAAAAGAAATTGCAAGAGCTGGTTAGACAAGCAGAAAAATGGTGAGCAAGGAAAGGTTGAGGGGAAGAACACTGCAGCCACAGTCACCGAAGATGTTGTGATTCTTCATTTGGGGAAAAAGAATGCTTGCATGTTGATGATCAGAAAGTTAATTGGGTGGTGGATACTGGTGCTTCGTATCATGCTACACCCAAGAGGGAATTCTTCACAACTTATAAAGCTGGAGACTTTGGGTATGTGAGAATGGGGAATATTGATCAGTCCAAGATTATTGGAATTGGAGATGTTTGCATTCAGACAGGTGTTGGTTGCACTATTACCTTGAGGGATGTTAGACACGTTCCTGATTTGCGTCTCAACTTAATTTATGGCATGGCCTTGGACAGAGAAGGCTATAAGAATCATTTTGGCAGTGGAAAGTGGAAGCTTACCAAAGGCTCTATGGTGATTGCAAGAGGTGCTGCTTGTTGCTCATTGTAGAAGACTCATGTGAAGGTGTGTTCCAGTGAGTTGAATGTAGCAGAGGATGACTCTTCGCCAAACTTGTGGCATAAGAGGCTTGGCCACATGAGTGAGAAAGGGTTGCAGTTATTAACAAAAAGGTCACTCATTCCTTTTGCTAAAGGTACTGTTTTAAGCCCTTGTGATTATTATTTGTTTGGGAAATAACATAGAGTTTCTTTTAGTAGTTTAGCTAAAAGAAAATCAGAGTTACTAGAGAGAGTATATTCTGATGTATGTGGACCCATTTAGGTTGAGTCTTTGGGTGGAAATAGGTATTTTGTTACTTTCATTGATGATGCTTCACGGAAGGTGTAGATATATTCGTTGAGAACAAAAGACCAGGTATTCCAGCATTTTCAGAGTTTTCATGCTATGGTTGAAAGGGAGACTGGAAAATTATTGAAGTGCGACAACGGAGGGGAATACACATCAAAGGAATTTGCTGATTATTGCAGTAAAAATGGCATTCGGCATGAGTAGACTGTTCCTGGTACCCCACAACATAATGGTGTGGCTGAGAGAATGAACCGCACTATTATTGAGAGAGTGCGATGCATGTTGAGAATGGCTAAGCTGCCTAAGTCATTCTGGAGTGAAGTTGTTCGTACTGCTTGCTATCTGATTAATAGATCTCCATCAGTGCCTTTGAATTTCCAGATTCCATAAGAGATTTGGAGCGGTAAGGATGTGTCATATTCATACTTGAGGGTATTTGGGTGCAAGGCTTTTGCACATATCCCCAAGGAATAAAGATCGAAGCTTGATGACAAATCTACTCCATGTGTTTTTGTTGGCTATGGAGATGCAGAGTTTGGATACCGGTTATGGGATCCAGTACAGAGGAAATTATTCAGAAGCAGAGATGTGGTGTTTCATGAGCACCAGAATTATGAGGATTTTGATAATGTTGCACAGCCCAGAGATAATAGAGTTCCAGACCTCAGCAGAGTTCCTTCTCCATTACAGAATGCCACAGTTGGAGTAGGAGGTCAGAATGAAGATTTGACTAATACAGATTTGCATGATGGTGATGGGTCAGATGCAGAGAGTGTTGATCAGGGGGAGCAACCTGACATTGAAGAACCTCAGCTAAGAAGATCCACGAGAGAACGTGTGCCATCAGTCAGATATCCTTCATCTGAATATCTTTTAGTTGTTGAGGAAGGAGAGCCAGAGAATTTTCAAGAAGTCAAGACTCATAAGGACAAAAGCAATTGGCTGAGAGCTATGCAGGAAGAGATGGATTCTTTGCACAAGAATCACACTTATGAGTTAACTACACTTCCAAAGGGCAGGAAAACATTGAAGAACAAATGGGTGTTTAAGCTTAAGAAGGATGATGAAACACTAGTGAAGTACAAGGCTCGATTAGTTGTCAAAGGTTTTGCTCAAAAGCAAGGTATTGAC
Source organism: Aralia elata (assembly GCA_034770075.1). Taxonomy (NCBI): domain Eukaryota; kingdom Viridiplantae; phylum Streptophyta; class Magnoliopsida; order Apiales; family Araliaceae; genus Aralia; species Aralia elata. Next base: position 65,526,649 of record CM068387.1, on the reverse strand, counting down.
TTCGATGAGATTTGTTCTCCAGTTGTGAAAATGACTTCTATTCGAGTGGTGTTGGGGTTAGTAGCTAGTTTGGATCTTGAGCTTGAGCAGTTAGATGTGAAAACTGCATTTCTTCATGGCGATTTGAAGGAGGAAATCCACATGGAGCAGCCAGAGGGATTTGAAGTTAAAGGGAAAGAGCACATGGTTTGCAAGTTGAAGAAAAGTTTGTACGACCTAAAACAAGCCCCAAGGCAGTGGTACATGAAATTTGATTCGTTTATGGCGGATCAAGGTTATAGTAGAACAACTGCAGATTACTGTGTGTACGTGAAAAAGTTCCCAGATGGTAACTTTGTTATTCTATTGCTATATGTAGATGATATGTTGATAGTTGGGCAAGATGCTAACATGATTCACAGGCTCAAGGATGAGTTGTTCAAGTCCTTTGATATGAAGGACTTAGGCCCAGCTAAGCAGATTTTGGGCATGAAGATTGTTCGTAACAGGAAAACCAAGAGGTTGTGGTTGTCACAAGAGAAGTGTGACACCCCCAAAATAGGTCCACACAACCCATTTTGAGTCGCCAATAACATTATACAAAAATACAAATACAAATACGAATTTTCCCATATACAACTAATATTTGTCGTGCAAAATACGACCACACATATACTGTGACTTTCCAAACAAATATCGTACCGTATGGTACCACAGTATCCAAACCCAAATTATTACAATGCCGTAAAAAGACGACAACACACGTTTTAGGTCTCCAGTACAATTATTATTAAACTATGTTATAACTCGATGAGGACAACCAATAACTCGGACCATTACTCCACTCCCCGGCTAGTCCCAGCTACATTTTCCTTTCCTGAGAAGAACAATGGGACAAAACTGAAAAGGGTGAGCTCAAATAGCCCAGTAAGAAATATCATGACTAAGATAATGAAGAATAAAAATTATCTTTAGTCTTCAATAATAATAAATCAGAGATTTAAAGATATTATATTTGTTCAATAACAACAACTGCAGCGGAACGAACAATCCATTAGAAGAGTCAAGTAGATTATAATATCTACCATCTTCTATAAGTTAAAGGATCACCACCAATATTTTATCCCTGTAACACCAATCAACAATTCCTGTTTATGAACAACCAAATCAACAATTTATATTCAACAACCTCTCTTTACACTACGTGCCAAAGATATTTATTTGTAACATCACCGGTCATGATAATGCCAAACGCCAGTTCATCTTTGCACTACGGGCCAAAGAGAACTTTCACCATACGCCTTTGTTTGTAACACTAAAAGTCATGATTATACCAATACATAGTTTGGTCAAAATCATTTCACGCCAGTTCATCTTTGCTCTACGGGCCAAAGAGAACTAATACCACAATTTAAGTATGAGAATGAGAATGATGACAATGATACAGTGAGATTAAGGATAAGAAAAGCTCTATAATTTAATCAGTATCAAAGATTGACCAAATTGCCAACACGATGACCAAATTGTGGAGTCAAATTCAAGAATGATATTCAAGAAATTATTTCATGCTTCAACTATAACGTATAAAATGAAATAGAAAGATTCAAGTGAAAAGATATTAGATGAAACACAAACTATTAAGGATATTCTACTAATTTTCAGGGATTTTCTCCATTTAAAAATAAGGTTTTGGAAACAAACAAAGATTTCTTATCATAAATAGAGAAATGTGAAAGAAAAAGATATCCCTTAAAGAGTACAAAAGAAATGATACGTTATACGAGTATAACAGAATATATGAAACCGCAAATGGATTTTCACCCGTCATGCGATAATTCACGTAGACAGGTTATTTCCACAAAAGATTAATAAGTAATGAATACGACGGGTTATTCACCAGGTATGCGTCAATCCGCACGAACTGGTTATACCCACAAATTTATAAGGAACAAATGCAAAGGGATATTCACCAGGTATGACACTCGTACATACAGGTTATTCTCACAGAATAATAAGGAATGAATATAAAAGGATATTCACCAGGCATGCGTCATACCGCACGGACAGGTTATCCCCACAAATTAATACAGAATGAATAACAACCTTTATGAGTATAATATCACTTACGAACATGAAAGCAAATGATATTATATATGAGTATGAAAGAAATGATATTCCCTACCTTCGTTAACAAAAGACTGGATGTTGCTTTCTATGAAGTTTACTAACTTTGGACAATACTAATATTCTCACAAATACTCACAATAGCCTAGCACACTAAGAGAACTTAAGAAATTTAGAGAGAGAGGAAGTATAGGCAATGAAGGTGTGAAAATTTCTTAAGCAAACCCTCCCTATTTATAGGAAAATCAAGGTGAGGGCATTTTGGTTATTTCCCCAACTTTTCTTGGTTTATTACGCTTATACCCTTGGCATATTCTTTTAATATCATTCATCTATTTTTTCTTCAATTTATATCATCCATCCATTTTTTTCTTTAATCTATATCATCCATCCATTTTTTCTTTAATCTATATCATCCATCCATTTTTTCTTTAATCTATATCATCCATCCACTTTTTCTTTAATCTATATCATCCATCCATTTTTTCTTTAATCTATATCATCCATCCATTTTTTCTTTAATCTATATCATCCATCTATTTTTTTCAAAAATATTAATCCATTATCAAAAAGATAATTCCATTATCAAAAATTTTATTATTACTAAATCTATTTTTGTATTAATGTGTTAAATGTAGTAATATCACAGATAGCATATACTCGCAATACTGGCAACCAGATTATTTTCAGGAAAGAGGGGGCCTTCCATAAAAATGGCGCGTAATTAAATAACCCCTTTTCTTGACAGAATTTTTAGACATTGTCAATAATGCTAAACTATCATATCAAATAATATGTGTTACAGTGTCGTGATAAATAATAAAAAATATTATGCATATGCTACTGTAACAATTATTGAATCAAGATACTGTGCAATTGCTACTTTATCAATTATTGAATCAATAATATAAAACACTGTGCGACACCGTGTGCTACTGTGGAATACCGTGTGCTACTGTGGAATAACGTGTTTTACTGTTCTTTTTATCACCGGGTATTTCAATAGTTATCGGTTAAAGTTTTGACGCAAATTTCTATCACTTTCTATATCCGACAGTTAACCCGTTGTGGGGCCCACTATCACTGACAATATTGTCATTTCGGCGCCGTCGTACGGTACTGAATATAATATTTCCCGACAGAAAGAATATTCCCCGACAAAAGGAATATTCCCCGATATACTGTTTATCAGATAATTTGCATGTAACACCCTTAACTATCATTTATAACAATTAAGCACTTCACTATTTAGAAAAATAATCATAAAGAAAATAATAAACTTTTATTTCATAAAGTCGGGATCTTACAAGAAGTATGTTGAACGAGTGCTTACAAGGTTCAACATGAGTGATGCTAAACCAGTTAGCACACCACTGGCCAGTCATATTAAGTTGACAAAGAGTATGTGTCCTTCTAGTAAGGAAGGGAGATATAATATGGTAGCAGTTCCCTACTCATCTGCAGTAGGGAGTTATGTTTGCAATAGTTTGTACGCGGCCAGATATTGCTCATGTAGTTGGTATTGTAAGCAGGTATTTATCAAATCCTGGTAGAGAACATTGGGAAGCAGTTAAGTGGATTCTAAGATACTTGAAATCTACTTCCAGTTTGTGTTTGGGTTTTGGTAGTTTGAGTCCAGTCTTGGAAGGTTTTACAGATGCAGACATGACAGGTTCTGAAGAGAAGAAGTCTATTTCGGGGTATTTGTTTACTTTTACAGGGGGAGCTGTATCATGGCAGTCCAAGTTACAGAAATGTGTTGCTTTGTCTACAACTGAGTCGGAATACATCGCCGCTACAGAAGCAGGCAAGGAGATGTTATGGTTGAATCGGTTTCTCCAAGAGCTGGGTTTGACACAAGTTAAGTATGTGGTTTATTGTGATAGTCAAAGTGCAATTGACTTGAACAAGAACGCCACTTATCATAATCGTACCAAGCACATTGATGTTCGTTATCACTGGCTTCGAGAAGTGATGGAAAAGGAATTCATAAAAGTGAAGAAAGTTCATACCGATGAGAATCCCTCAGACATGTTGACAAACGTTGTAACTCGCAATAAGCTAGAATTTTGCAAGGAGTTGGTCGGGATGAACTCCAAGTGACAAGGTCACAGGAAATTCTCTCTTATGGGTTCGGAGGGGGAGATTGTTGGTCACGAGTCCTCACCCATAATAGGAAATGGCAGACAAGGCTCCATAAAGTCTTGCAAGAAACAAGTAAATGCTCCATCCATGTTTTCAGGAAGAAATCATTCATTGCTTTATGCTTTAATTTGCTCATGTCTTGGGTCCCACAAAATAGTAATAATAATGCAAAGTTTGTGGTGCTATAAATAGGCTGGCCATGCAAAGCATACAACACCATCAGATAGTTAGAAAAGAGAGCAAAAACATCCGAGAGCAAGAGAGAAAAGAGTGAGAGAATTTCATCCGAGAGTTTAGAAAATAGAGAGAAAGAAAGATCAAGCAAATAGGTATTTTGTTTAGGTTTTTTATCACATAGTTATTGTGGTGAAATAATTTGAGTGTGTACTCAAATTAGGATATCTTTGTATTCTTTAAGTTTATTCTAGTGAATTTTTCGGAGATCGTCCCGTGGTTTTTACCTCTTAGTTATAGAGGGTTTTCCACGTAAAAATCTTGGTGTCTTGTGCTTGGTTATCTCTTCTTAGTATTTCCTGCAGTGGTTATTATTGTGGTAGAATTACAAATTTAATCTGTTTGGCATGTACTGATATTTTTGGCCATTTAATTTATCAAAGATAACAGTATTTGGGAGGTGATTTTTTCCACCATTTTCTGCTTAGTAATCTTACTACCCTATGTAATTGCATACATTCAAAATTTTAATACCATGCCTATTTCGAAATATAGGATTGATATTGATTTTCTAAAATAAATTTGAGATATTATTAAATTCAAAATATAAATTAAGCAATATGATTATGAACATTATAAACTATATAAATAAATAATAAATCACTTCAAATTAAATCTATACGGTCACATTTTCAACCCTACGCACCTAAGGGGAACTGGGGATGGTCTAAATAAACTCTAGATAGACTCGAACATATCATGCATAAATGAAAAGACTTTATCACTTGCCTATCACATTTTCTCTATTTAATGTTTTAATAAGATTATTAGAATTTCCATTTAACATATACATACAATTTTCTTCAAAATTAATATATTACTCTTATGAATTAACAATTTTATAATTTAAAATATTATCAATTACCAGTATTAGTTTCAACAATCAATGAATCTCACCACATCACCATATATGGAGTAGCTACTTTCACAAAAGTAGTACCGCATCCGTGAGCCACCACCTCTCTTGACACTATTTTTTAAACCTCAAAGACATCTGTTTTACTACTCCTACTCCTACTCTACTATAAAACTCTTCCCACTATTAAAAGTGAACGAACGACAAAAAATCAGTCTTTAAGCTCTCCCCCATGCAAAACCATCTCTCAAATCTCACCAAGCTTATCAAAATAAAGAAAAAAGTCTATGGAAAACAGAAGAAGAAATGAAATAGGGGAGAAAATAATTATAATAGTAATAATAATAATAATAATTATTATTATTATAATAATAAATTCAATTTTTTCTGTTCAGCGTCATACTTCTGCTCCGCTTTCCACACGTTGTCTATGTTCTGAAAGCTCCCAGTGTGACATTCTGTAACACCCCATTTCTAAAATAGAAAGAGAGGTTACACACAAAACTTAACAAAACTACAAAATGAATAGAGAGCTCTATGCCACAAAAGAATATCTCTAACAACTGATAAATATCATAAGTCAATCCATAATAAACTGTCAAACTGGCTCAAACCACAATTCGAAATAATTATTACAACTCCAATATGTATCATAGTCTAAACAAATTATTTAAACCTTTTGAAAAAAAAACTCTCATCACACTTGCCCTTGGTCCCCCTAATTACCTGCCGGAAGAAAAACACAGCATGAGCCAAATGCCCAGTACGAATATAGAATACAAGAATAATGAATTGACTAACTAACTCAATCAAATGAACTGAATTGAAACGAACAAAAGTAACACAATGAAATAATAGGCTGAATCAAATGGCTAGGTGTTATTTCATACCGAGCTCAAAACAAAACAGAAATATACCTAGCCACACAGGCAAGTTAAATAATGCCACATAGGTAATGCCACACAGGCAAGTTACACACAATGGACTGCGAATCCAAATGCATGTAAAATCGGAAGGTGTGTTCAGCACAAACATCACCAATCCGCAGAACAGAACAAAACAAAAAGCTAGGGTCAACCCATACGCCTCCCACAACAAATCACCACATGGCCAAATCCCACCGGAGCACAAAACGAAGACGTCGTGGACTAATCACACCGCCACGGAAGGTGTCATGCCTCGGTGCCAAGAGGACATGCATGTGGTACCCCCACAGGTGGTTAAAGCTCAGGTATACCCTACGGTATATTCTAACAAAAATACCATGTCACAACACATGCGACACAATATCAACACAATGAGGTTCTAATACGTACATGTTAAATCGAAATAAATCACCAACACAAGTCTCCAAAATATATTACATGTACACACTCTACAAATATCAAAATAATTTCTAGACATAATACACTAGTCTAAAGAGTACAAATATGAGTTTCAAATATCGACGCCAAAATGAACTATCATAATAAATTTGGCAAGAAATAATTATGAGAGACAATATTAAATTTCGAAACGAGTGGCAAATGAACAAATTAAAATCACAGGAGTTTCGTTGAAAGAGTACGAAATTCGTACCTGGAGTAAGCAACGTAATACCCAAAATTATATATAGTTTTACTAATCTTCTTCAATCCAATCTAATAAAACAAAATAATAAAACACTATTAATTATAATGTTCAATTATAATATAATATAATTTTTATGTTATTAGATTATAAAACATTATTAAAACTAATTTTATTTGTTTATTTATTTTTATACATATATTCCGTCCCACTCAAAATTAAGTCAGAAAGCATACAAACATGTTAACTATACGTGTTTAGATAATATGGTGATATAGTATATTATTCTTACTATTAAACTTAGGAAAAAGGTTCCTTCAATTAATCAAACCATTTGTTTTTCATACAGTATACATGATCTATAAAGCTTATGTGACATTATTATAATGATAGTTTTTTTTAATTGAATGCATACCATGGTAAACTAACCTGATTACAAATTGCAAAGAAAGTTGACTTCGGTTTCTTCCCACTCGAAAACTTCTTTTTCCCTCTGCAGTAACCTTCGGCTTGGTCCTTTCGTTTCTTTTTAGCAGCCACTGTCTCTTTTTTTTTTCTTTCTCAGTTCGTGAAAGTAAGATTAAGTTTAGCTATTTATTTTTTATTAACAGATTTTATTAATCTTCTTAGTCGTAATAGTATTTAATATTACCCATATATAAATTAAATCCAATTAGTATTAAGGCCCAATTTTATTAAATTAATATCCCTTACTTATTAATATTCATTAGCTCACATAAATTAAATGACTAGTTTGACCCAAATAAAATACAAGATCCAATTAAAATATTTTAAAAAAAATATATAAATTGTTATTATTATTATTAAATTTCTAGGTATTACATTACTTCCCCCTTAAAAAGGATTCCGTCCCCGGAATCAAAAGAATGGAACGTACCTAATTTTCAAAGAGATGTGGATACTCCGCTCGAATAGACTCCTCCATCTCCCAAGTAGCTTCCCGCTCCGAATGATTCCTCCACAAAACCTTAACAAACGGAATTGTCTTCCTCCTCATAATTCGCTCTTGGCGATCCAAAATCGCCTCGGCTTGCTCCTCACAAGTAAGATCACCCCGAATCTTATCGAATAGATATTGCACCACATGCAACGGATGATAATGGTAACTCCTTAACACCGACACATGGAACACATTGTGCACATAAGCTAGCTGTGGAGGCAAAGCTAACCGATATGCAACCTCACTAACTCTCTCCAAAATTTCAAATGACCCAATATAACGCGGACTAAGTTTCCCTTTCAACCCAAATCGCCGAATGCCCTTCCAAGGAGAAACTTTTAAAAACATATGCTCACCAGGTTCAAATTCTAAGGTCCTTTTATGTTTATCAGCATAACTTTCTGTAGTGATCGAGCCGACCTCAATTTTTCCTTAGCCACCGCTACCTTCTCCGTAGTGATTTGAACTAACTCAGGCCCTTCTATGGCCTTGTCACCAACCTCATCCCAACAAGTTTGTGCCCGACACTTCCTACCATACAATGCCTCAAACGGAGCCATCCCAATACTTGCATGCCAGCTGTTGTTATAAGCAAACTCAAAAAGAGCCTCCTGAATGATTCAATCTGACGGTACACACAAACGCTCACCCAACCAAATCACACCGTGATCATTAATACGAAACTCGGGCTTCTTGCCCTCCTCCAGATTTTGTGCCATACCCCACAACTCTCTATCTTCCCTTTGAGCTTCTTTAACCCGCGAGATAAGAGATGGCTCCACTCTCATACCTGCCAAATGCCCATCTGAACCTTGCACACAAAATTCTAACTCTAGTCGCTCCATATCCGAAATAAGCTGAGGTTGTGTAATAAGGCTGCTATACTCCCTGAAATCTTTCGACTAAGAGCATCTGCAACTACATTCGCCTTCGGGAGTGATACTGAATTCTCGCATCATAATCTTTTAAAAGTTCCAACCAATGTCTCTGCCTCATGTTGAGCTCCTTTTGAGTGAAAATGTATTTAAGACTCTTGTGATCGGTGAAGATATCACAAGTCTCTCCATACAAATAGTGTCTCCAAATTTTTAAGGCAAAAATTACTGCTGCCAACTCTAAATCATGAGTGGAGTAGTTCACCTCATAAGGTTTCAGCTGCCTAGAAGCATAAGCAATCACCTTGCCGTGTTGCATCAAAACACACCCCAAGCCTTTCTTAGAAGCATCACTACAAATCTGGTATAACCTTTGTCCCCGACGGTAATGTAAGTATTGGAGTTGTCATAAGCCGTTTCTTCAACTCCTCGAAACTCTTCTCACGCTCCTCATTCCACACGAACTTCGTGCCCTTTCTCATCAACTGAGTTAATGGCAAGGCAAGCAAAGAGAATCCTTCCACTAATCACCTATAATACCCCTCCAGACCCAAGAAACTCCTAACCTCCGTCACCGTAGTAGGTCTTGGCCATTTAGTGATAGCCTCAACCTTCACAGGATCCACCTTAATGCCTTCAGCAGACACAACGTGGCCCAAAAATGCAACCTGCTCCAACCAAAACTCGCATTTAGAGAATTTAGCATACAATTTTTCCTTCTGCAAAATCCCCAACACTGTGCGAAGATGTTCCTCATGCTCTTCCCTAGACTTGGAGTAAACCAAAATGTCATCAATAAAGACAATAACAAATTGGTCTAAGTACTCCTTCAACACCCGATTCATCAAATCCATAAATACCGTCGGAGCGTTAGTCAACCCGAATGGCATCACCAGAAACTTGTAATGCCCAGAGCAAGTGCGAAAAGCTGTCTTAGAGACATCCTCATCCCTCACCCTCAACTGATGATAACCCGACCTCAAGTCTATCTTCGAAAAATACTTTGCCCCTTGAAGTTGGTCAAACAAGTCATCAATCTTCGACAATGGATACCGATTCCTGATAGTAATCTTGTTCAACTCTCTATAGTCTATGCACAACTTCATAGACCCATCTTTCTTCTTCACAAATAAAATTGGAGCACCCCACGATGAAACACTCGGTCGAATTACACCATGATCTAATAATTCTTGCAACTGCTCTTTCAACTCCTGCAACTCCAATGGTGTCATCCGATACGGTGCCCTAGAGATAGGCTCCACACCAGGAATAAGTTCAATAGTAAACTCAACTTCTCGCTGCGGTGGCAACCCTGAAAACTCCTCAGGAAACTCATCGGGAAAGTCACGAACAACTGGAACATCCTCAATACGAGACTCGCCCTTAGAGGTATCCTTCACAAATGCCAAGTAAGCCTCACAACCCTTTGGCACCAACGTTCCAGCTTTCAAAGCTGAAATTAACTTCACCACCCTACTTAGCCATGAACCGAACTCCAGAGACTTCACATCTCCAAATATAATCTTCTTTGCCTGACAATCGATAGTGGCTTGATGCTTATCCAACTAGTCCATCCCAAGAATAACATCGAAATCGTGCATACACATTGGAAGAAGATTAGCCCCACGAATCTTATCTCCAAAACTGATCGGACACTCTCGATACAAATCAGAAATAATAACAGAAGTCCCCATCGGGGTAGCAATAGACATAACAGAATCTAAAGACTGAGATGGCACACCAAAGTGTCGAACGAAAGACTGAGCAACAACTGAATGAGTAGAACCAGTATCAAATAAAACATAAGTCTCACGATTGCCAACTAAAAGAGTACCAGAAACAGTACCTGGAGCACCTACCGCCTGGTTATAAGTCAAAGCAAACACCCGACCACCCTGACGCTGACCTCCATTACCACTATTATCACCGCCTCCACCATTACCACGTGGTCCGGTACAATCTCTAGCAATATGACCCATCTGCCTACACAAGAAGCATGTACCAGTAACTCTATGACATTGCCTCCCCGGATGATTAGCCCCACAAATGGCACAAGGATCTATCGGAATAAGATTTGGATTACCCCACCAGCTGGTCCCGGATAACGACCCTGATTCTGCCATTGCTGGCAATTTTGACCTTGCCAAGGTAGCTAAAGCTGACGATTCTGCCCCTGCTGAGGCAACTGCTGATAACCTCTATTCTGATTCTGGCCACGCCATTGCCCCTGCTGGCCACCACGGTTCCTGTTCCACTGACCACCATGATTCCTCCCATGCTGACTCGAAGCTTAACCTTGTTGGTCATCTCTGTCCCTCTTCCAACTCCCCTCTAGTTTAGAAGCTCGAAAGTCCTGCCGCTCCATCTCAATATTGTGACAATCCGAGATTTCAGATAATAAATAAATAAATTTAATAAATAAGAATTTATTATGAATGTTGACTACGTAAATGATTATGTACAATGTTGTATGTGCGATAATTGGTTGAATGATATATATTGTTATTATATATTTATCGTAAGTAAAAGTTTTTGAAAATAGTTTGTAAGAAGAAGGAAAAGATGGAATTAAGTATATTAAAATTTCCTACTATTATTTTTGAAAGTAATGTATTAAGTCAGGTATGTTTACGAAGTGGTAAATATATTATATATTTGTCGTAGATAAACAAATTGTTGAAAGACAATTTATGGAAAGAACGAGATTTAATTATATGTTGATAATTAATTCATTATTAATTATTTTAATTTAGTGGGTTCGTCCCATTAAATATTTTATCAAATGAATTTATTTCATGTAATAAGGAAACAATTTTCATAATTATTATATTATATTTATTATTTGATAAATTGTAAGGACAATTTATAAGAAGAAATGAGAAGGAAATAATTAAGTTAATGGAATATTAAGGGGTGTATATTGAATAATCTCTATTTAAATAATTTATGAAGTTGAATTATTTAAATAAAGAAGAGAGAAATGGTATATTAATTATATTAATTAAAATATGATTTCTATTTTTGACGAAGGAGGAAGTAATAAATTTGTGTTCATTAAATTTATAGTATGCATTAAATTGAGTAAGTTAAAATGATTTATTAAATTTAATATGAAAAATGATTGCATTAAATAAATTAATTTTTTATGTAATATGGAATATATTTTTAATAAGTAATATAATATATATTTTATTGTAATTGTAATATTTTGTAATACATATTATTGTATATGTAATATATGATATGTATTGAGTATATATATCATTATGTAAATATGTGATTACAGTACTGTATTATGTAGTATGTATATATGTGAAACAGTTTAGTATTTAGGAAGTAATTATAAATGATTGATTGTGTTGTTTGCATTTGATTTCCATGAAATCTGGGCTTAACATGATGTCTCCTAGTTATTTGATAAAATGCTCAAATGAGAATTTCTTTCTAAAATCTTGAAAAGAGTTCGATTGATTAATGATAATTATAATATGAAAAGAAATAGAAACTTGGTGCATGATTGTTTGAGTCTCTTAAATCTCTTTGCATGACAATTGATATGTTTAGACTTATCAAGCATAGTAGAACTAAGGTTAACAAAAGAAAGTAAATAAAATTGATATTTCAAAGAGCAAACAAGAGCCTAATGAAAACTGATCTTTCTATGCTTTATAAATAAAGTACTTTAAGTGCATGATCAAGTATGAATTAAGTTGACTAAAAAAGTTTAAAAACAAAATAAAGAATAAGAATAAAGCAACGTAAAAGTAATTACATTGAATGTTTGAAATATAAGTGTTATTGGAATATGAACTTGATATATATAACTAATGTATGCTTGACATGTATATTTACTTGGGATATATATAAGCTTAGTATATATGGTGTATATGAGTATAAGTTAATTATACATGGCTAATGAATATGTACGCATGTATAACTATGTAGGATATTTGAAGTAAGGTTAAGCTATATTCGTAAATTACAAGCAAGGCAAGTATCCTGATCTTGTTTATTTTTGAGCAAGTATCTACCCTATGTACTACTTTTATATTGTGCTAACAAGCATCCTAGTTCGTTGCAAGTTTCTTTCAACTTTGTATTAAAACTCATGACGGTGCAAGTGTTCTAGTCTTGCATCGTATACCTGTGCAAGTATCTTGAACTCATGAGCAAGTTTCATTCACTAAATCCAAGTGTTCTAGCTTTTGTACTTCGTATTGCGCAAGCTATCTATAATTTGCAAAGTTTTCTATATGACCTTCGAGGTATATGTTGATAAGCTATGTTAAAAGATATGTCTTTCGTTCTTATTAAATATGAACTGTTTAAACAACCAGTCTAAGCTTTTGTTACAGCTAGACTAATGTCCTTTCTCAGTTGCAAGTCTTTATACATTATTGAGAATATGTAGAGCTTTCCAATCAGATTGTTTTGATTTGGAACTCAAGTCTGAGGATGAACATCCCTTATTTGGGAAAACTTTTAATTGCGCCTAAAGGCAGTGAGAATAACGCAAAGTAGTGTTGATCAACGCAGGGCATAAAGGGCTGATCACCCACCGTGCCCGTAAGTTCAGTCGGTTCACAGATGAATTTCTGATAGAACCTTTTTAGCAAATGAAAATAAAGTTCATGGTCTTTTGACCACTCAGCATCTGTAGTCAATATGTAGTTTCAAAAATACAAATGATTTGATAGATTATTCAGAATTGTTTCAGTACTTCACAACTATTGATTCGTTGTAGAAGTATCCCTCAATGAAAACATTTACTCCTTTCGTATAATGCTTATTATCTGTTACTACTTGTTGAGCACTTGAATGCTCATTCTTGCTTTGAAATAAAATGTTTTCAGCTAAGCAGGAACGTATCAAAGAGTCCAGCAAGGATAAAGGACAAAAGAAAGCTAAATGAGTAGTTGGAAGTCGTTGCTTGTAAAAATTAGAGTTTGTAATATGATAATACATTATCTATCATGTAATGAGGTATTTAAAGGTCTTCGTACCTGGGATAGCGAACTCTGATGTAATCTTTTTAAATATTTAATATATTAAGCAGTTTGAATGAATGGTATCGTGGAGCACCAAATACGGATTTCAGGTATCTGGATTTGGGGGCGTCACAAATATTCTTAGCCGCGTTAGCCACTGCTGACACATCTGCAAACTTGTTGTTAATGAGATGTTGACGATATCTATAATGAATTCTCCACTTAAACTTTTCTGCCTGTTCCGCTGCAGTCCCTGCTGAAGTTCCCGCAAAACCTGTCAACCTGGTGAACCTCGTCATAAAATCCGTGATGGACTCATCATCTTTCTGCCGAATATACAGATATTCTCTAGCATAGGCCTCTTTATCAGCAGCTGGAAAGTACTGCTGATAAAAGACCTCACAAAACTCTGCCCAAGTAATTGTCTCAGCATATCCATCACCCTTCGTTGTTTTCATCGCCTTCCACCACCTCTGTGCATCCCCCTCCAACTTATAAGCTGCAAGCAACACTTTCTGATTATCTGAACACCCCAACACATCAAATATCTTCTCCAAATGGGCAATCCAATTCTCTGCATCAATTGGAGTCGGGGCTGAACTACATGACTGTGGTTTCTGCTTCTGAAACCTCTCCAACCATACATACATCGGAATCACCTGCTGATCAAGGTCATCTGCATTCCCTTCCTCTTCATATGCGTGTGGACCATTATTGTATATACATACACTGGCGGTTGCTGCATTGCATGCACAACCTGTGCCACCACTTGCGGTAAAGCCTGATTAACCGCCTGATTCACCAAGGCAGCCAATTGAGCATTAATCTAATTGTTAGGTTGCTCATTAGCCTGACCCTCGCCTCTACCACCATTGCTACCTCGCCTCCCAGCAACTTTAGCGGATCTACGAGCCATCTAAGAAAGAATCAACGGAAAGAAGAAAACCAGATTATAGACAAATTCGAATATAGTTGATATGATAGTTGAACAGAAAAGTCAAACAGAACAAAGAACCTAACCCAGAAGTCTACCCACAACTCACAGGTCAAACCTAAATAGGTTTTCTACAAGAAAGAACCTAAGCTCTGATACCAACTCTGTAACACCCCATTTCTAAAATAGAAAGAGAGGTTACGCACAAAACTTAACAAAACTACAAAATGAATAGAGAGCTCTATGCCACAAAAGAATATCTCTAACAACTGATAAATATCATAAGTCAATCCATAATAAATTGTCAAACGGGCTCAAACCACAATTCAAAATAATTATTACAACTCCAATAAAACTAATGTATCATAGTCTAAACAAATTATCTAAACCTTTTAAAAAAAACTCCCATCACACTTGCCCTTGGTCCCCCTGATTACCTGCCGAAAGAAAAACACAGCATGAACCAAATGCCCAGTACGGATATAGAATACAAGAATAATGAATTGATTAACTCAATCAAATGAACTGAATTGAAATGAACAAAAGTAACACAATGAAATAATAGGCTGAATCAAATGGCTGGGTGTTATTTCATACCGAGCTCAACACAAAACAAAAATATACCTTGCCACACAGGCAAGTCAAATAATGTCACATATGCAATCAAAATAATGCCACACAGGCAAGTTACACACAATGGACCGCGAATCCAAATGCATGTAAAATCGGAAGGTGTGTTCGGCACAAACATCACCAATCCGCAGAACAGAACAAAACATAAAACTAGGGTCGACCCATATGCCTCCCACAATAAATCATCAAATGGCTAACTCCCACCAGAGCACAAAACGGAGACGCTGTAGACTAATCACACCGTCACGGAAGGTGTCATGCCTTGGTGCCAAGAGGGCATGCATGTGGTACCCCCACAGGTGGTTATAGCTCAGGTATACCCTACGGTATATTCTAACAAAAATACCATGTCACAACACATGCGACACAATATCAACACAATGAGGTTCTAATATGTACATTGTCGACGCCGGGTTTTCGCTTTCTCTTGGTCTTTTCCAATTTTAGCCTTTTGGTTTAATGATTCTTTGGAAAAGATCGGCATTGATGTCGACGGGGTTTTGAAAGATCGTTTTTTATGATGAGCCAATTAACCAGAGTCGCCAGTTGGTATATTTGAAATGGATGTACCAACTCATCCGAGTTTTCGTTTTTTTATAAATCGCTGGCTCATGTGTGACTCCGAATTAATTGGTTTGCGAATCGAGATTCATAGAGTTCGGGGGCTTGCTTAAGTGAGGGGAAGGTGTTAGGCACCCCTCGACTTCCGTGAAACACGGTTACCGCAATCTTAATGCTTTCCTATCCTTTAATTCATGAATATGTGTATGTAGGTGCGCGCGTGTGTGTGTGTGTGCCTATGTGAATGTTGTGGTGAGTTTGTATGAAAGAGTCATTTGGATTTTAGGGAAAATCGTGTTTTAATTTGAATACGCTTCGGAATGTCTTTTCGATATACCCGAGAAAGCTTTATTCTTTATGAGAAAGGTTTGATTTTAATTGTCCAAAACTATGGGATTTTCATTAAGTGTCGTTTTAAAAACAAAAAACAAGAGTTTTAAACCTTCGTCAAAATAGGAATCGAGATCTATACGTTGCTTTCATAAAATGATGGGCAATTTCTAGGATCTCTTTCACCCTATGCACAAAGATTTAATAAAACGTCAATTATTTATAAAATCATTTCGTGTGTTGTTTTGGAAAACGATTTTTTTTTTCTTTAGCTTTCTCGTTAGATAGGAATCGACACTCATTAACGTTTCTCAAATTTTAACCTCGTGATTCTAATATCCTACTTTGATTGATTTTATGAAAATCTTATCATTTAGCTTTGAAATCAATTTCGTGTCGTAAATCAAATCAAGCATTAAAATGCGTTGGGGCTATTCATGGGCATGTAAGCCATCAAAATAATCCCAAACGCCTACAATCACAAGTTCCACTAATATGGGGCCTTAAACCCGATTCTCGCTTTGGCGTCGTTTTAAGGCCCGACGGTTACATGTTACAAGGAGGCTACATCCTACCCGCTACATACATCAAGACATGTCCATCATCGGATTTGGACCACGGGGTCGCTTTCCTAGGCCTCACACGAGATTAATACATGCCTACAAAATGAATATTACATAACTAACCAACCCGGGTTTATCTAATATACCATGATATCCGGAAATGACAATCTAAATAAATTACACCCAATAAATTATCACAAACAAGCTAGAAATTTTATCAATTGGATATCCTCGGGTTATTAGGAAGAATTTTGTTCCGATGGAACCCTCCCTAATAATCCATAATCCATGATTGTTCAACAATATACATAAAAATTACATCCCATCTAAGCAAATAAGAGGATATGAATTGTTATAAACAAAAGGAATTTTTACCTTGCAAAATGATCTCAAAAAAGATGAAGTCTTGGTATTTGAATAGGATGAGAAATATATTTGATACAATCAAAATTAAAGGAGTAAAATTTCTCTCTTTTTCCTCTCTTTTCTTCCTATTTTTGTTGCAAAATCTACTATTTTTCTCTCAAAATCCGTGCTGCTGTTTGCTGTTTTTCTTCTTCTTCTCCAAAATTTGCTGAACCTCCTGTATGCTGCCGAAGCTGGCTTAAATAGGCTGGCCAGAGCCAGCCGCAGATCTATCTGCGGCTGGCCGCAGATGGATCTGCGGCTGGCCAGCTGGCACGCCTCCCATCGCACTCAACTGGTTAGTGCTGATTTCCTGGTTTCCGTGCTGGCGCACCCACTTGGCCGCAGATCTATCCGCGGCTGGCGGGCCTGACTTTCTCGATTTTCGTGCCACGCCTCGATTTTCGTGCCGCAACGTCGATTTTCGCTGACAGGCTCGTATTCTGCAGTCCGGGAACTTCCGGGAGACGTGCCACCTCATTTGGAAGTGCCTGCTTCGGACGACTTTATTGTCACGTAAACTTGGGTTGCCCAAAACATTGTGGCGGTGCCGGGCGCTCGCCCTTGTGCCCGCTCCTTTGCTCCCGCAAGCTGGTTCAATTGACGATTTTGCCCTCCTGTCATGATTAGTAGAAGGAAACGCAAAATTTGGGTGTCTACAGCTGCCCCTCTTTATCATGTTTATGAAATGATAAATGAAATGAACAGGATAAAGAATAGACACTCGATGCATGAATGGCAATGTGTAAGAATGACAGTGCATACATGATGCAACACACATGATTTATGATGCAACACAAGATGTAATGCATGCAAGACATTCGTAAGAGTGTCAATGTATCAACCCCTTGACCGTGTTTGTTAGTCTTTGGGTTCACTCTTTCAATCTATCGTCTCGTTCGGGGCCGGGTATCGTCGCCGGTCACCCATCGCGTAACCCCCGGTTATCGTCGCCGGTCGGTCCTCTGTCGGAGCCGGTTTATCGTCGCCGGACATCCATCACGTGATCGCCGGTTATCGTCGCCGATCGATCGTCATGTCGGGGCCGGGTATCGTCGCCGGTCACCCACCTCGTAACCTCCGGTTATCGTCGCCGGTCGGTTATCTTGTCGGAGCCGGTTATCGTCGCCGGTCATCCATCTCGTGATCGCCGGTTATCGTCGCCGGTCGATCGTCATGTCGGGGCCGGGTATCGTCGCCGGTCACCCATCTCGTAACCTCCGGTTATCGTCGCCGGTCGGTTATCTTGTCGGAGCCGGTTATCGTCGCCGGTCACCCATCTCGTAACCTCCGGTTATCGTCGCCGGTCGGTTATCTTGTCGGAGCCGGTTATCGTCGCCGGACATCCATCTCGTGATCGCCGGTTATCGTCGCCGGTCGATCGTCATGTCGGGGCCGGGTATCGTCGCCGGTCACCCATCTCGTAACCCCCGGTTATCGTCGCCGGTCGGTTATCTGTCGGAGCCGGTTATCGTCGCCGGTCATCCATCTCGTGATCGCCGGTTATCGTCGCCGGTCGATCGTCATGTCGGGGCCGGGTATCGTCGCCGGTCACCCATCTCGTAACCTCCGGTTATCGTCGCCGGTCGGTTATCTGTCGGAGCCGGTTATCGTCGCCGGTCATCCATCTCGTGATCGCCGGTTATCGTCGCCGGTCGATCGTCATGTCGGGGCCGGGTATCGTCGCCGGTCACCCATCTCGTAACCTCCGGTTATCGTCGCCGGTCGGTTATCTTGTCGGAGCCGGTTATCGTCGCCGGTCATCCATCTCGTGATCGCCGGTTATCGTCGCCGGTCGATCGTCATGTCGGGGCCGGGGATCGTCGCCGGTCGCCCATCGCGTGACCTCCGGTTATCGTCGCCGGTCGGTTATCTGTCGGAGCCGGTTATCGTCGCCGGTCATCCATCTCGTGATCGCCGGTTATCGTCGCCGGTCGATCGTCATGCCGGGGCCGGGTATCGTCGCCGGTCACCCATCTCGTAACCCCCGGTTATCGTCGCCGGTTGGTTATCTGTCGGAGCCGGTTATCGTCGCCGGACATCCATCTCGTGATCGCCGGTTATCGTCGCCGGTCGATCGTCATGTCGGGGCCAGGTATCGTCGCCGGTCACCCATCTCGTAACCCCCGGTTATCGTCGCCGGTTGGTTATCTGTCGGAGCCGGTTATCGTCGCCGGACATCCATCTCGTGATCGCCGGTTATCGTCGCCGGTCGATCGTCATGCCGGGGCCGGGTATCGTCGCCGGTCACCCATCTCGTAACCCCCGGTTATCGTCGCCGGTTGGTTATCTGTCGGAGCCGGTTATCGTCGCCGGACATCCATCTCGTGATCGCCGGTTATCGTCGCCGGTCGATCGTCATGTCGGGGCCGGGTATCGTCGCCGGTCACCCATCTCGTAAACTTTTCACTTCAACACGTCAAATGGCTGCAAGGGAGCAAGGTGGGACCCACCAGGGCCAGCCGCAGATGGATCTGCGGCCAGCCGCAGATACATCTGCGGCCATGATCGGGCCTTAAATCCAACGCGGCTCCTCCAGATCTGTCACTTTCAACTTGTAATCCAAAGAGATTCTCTCGATTTTTCTTGTTCGCAAGGGCTTTTTGTCGATTTTTTTCAACTTTCCTGCAAAAACTGTTCCGGTAGGATTGATCTACACGCTACAGGTAACACTTTGACCGGTCACTTTTCAATTTCGTCAATGTTTTGCTATACATTTGACTATTTGCATGTTTAGAGATAAAATGTATGCTTTACAATGCTATGTAATGTACCATCATATATACATGCTATGTATCAACTATGTGAGTCCTATTTTATGTTCATGAGGCGGTCCCACATATTGTTATTCCTTTTCTGCAATAAAATCATGCATTACATGCTGTAATTACATATATGAATGCAATTTAAATCTGTTTGAGGCTTTGATTGATGGAAAACACGTTTGGCTTATGCCTGGGATGTTCAATTTACAAACGGAACTCTGCCGATTTTTTTTTTTTTTTTTTTTTTTTTTTTTTTTTTTTTTTTTTAAGCATGCATCATGTTGCATTAATCATATGATGAGGCTAGAAATTTAGAATGTTCATTACATAATTTTAAAAAGGGAACTTACCTTCTTTCTCGCCCGTTCTATTCCAGCTATGGATCGTGATGCGCCCAGTAGCTCCTCCGCCTCTCGGACTTCGGGTGTTCGCCGTCGTAGGGCTGCACCCACTCCTGTTCCTCCTCGGACCCGTCAGGCCCGTCGTTTGACGGAGGCTGTCATTCGTCCTGGTCATCCGGACGTTGAGGAGGCTGTTCCTCCGGAGGTCGCGGCAGAGGGGCCATCCTCCAGCACACCGGCTCCATCTACCCATCAGGCTCCTTCTGGCGCCTCTGTGCAGATACCCGATCTTTTGGGTCGGGATCTCAGTCGTCACCCTTCAGCATCTCTCGTGGCTAACGAGGTATATTTCAGCTCTATTCTGATTTCACTCTCAATTTCTCCATTCTCCTTTTGTCCGGACTGACCCCTTGGTGATTGCCCCAGGTGCCCGAGTTTACCCAGCCGAGGGGCAACTGGTTCAACATCTACTCCCTTCACGCGGCCCTGCACATTGATTATCGGGCGATGGTGGACTCTTGGGGGTTTCGACATTTCTTCACTATCATCCCCCGCCAGTGCCCCTGGGGTTACATGAGGGCTTTATCCGAGCGATGGTTCCACCAGACGCAGTCTCTTCATCTCCTCGACTGCGAGGTCGTGTGGACCCCATGGGACTGGAGGTACATTACCGGCATTGAGTTTACCGGGTCCCGCGTCCCCTTGGATCTTGATATCACTCCTGTGGAGGTTCGAGCTTTGCTGGGCTTCGCTGCTGAGGACCGGGTCTTTAAGGCCCGCAGTATCCGATCTGGTGCCTTGGCAGTCGATGCAGTCGGGGGTCTCTATGCGCTGCCTATTCCAGCAGATCAGGGCACCAGGGACATTCTGCTACGACGCCTGTTCCTGACCATCATGAGGGGTTGTTTTCTGGGAAACAACTCCTCCACCATTCATTTCAGCGTCGTAGGAGCGGTCAGAGATGTGGACCGCATCGGTGATTATGACTGGGGGTCATTCACCTTTGCCTATTTCCTCCACGGCATGCGTCTACGCTCAGAGGGACAGACTGATGCCTGGCTCGGCTTCTACCATTTTCTGTTGGTGAGTCCCCTCCTCCTCTCTCTTACCGTATTTCTTTTCCTTTCATCTCTTTTCTGTATTTGATAGTGACTCACGCCCTGTCTTGTTTCTATTCACAGTTCTGGGCTTACGAGCGGCTGCCATGTCTGAGGCCTATCACTACTCTGGGCCCAGACACTTATCCTCGGGGTCGGCGATGGCATCACAGTACTCTGGAGGAGGTCCCCGTGTCGGGCAGCTTTGCACATTGTCGTATTCAGCTGGAGTTGATCACGGCTGCCGACGTCGTCTGGATTCCCTACCTCTCCGAGCATCTGACTGTGGGGTTTGCTGACGGGCATCCTTCCGGCCCGGAGTTCGAGCTTTCTACCCGTCGCCTCACTTTGCAGAGTGTTGGAGGCTGGGTGATGTATCTGGGAGAGCGCGCATTCAGATGCGTTCACCCGGGGAGATCCGCATCCCGCACTCCCTTTCTTTCACTACTTTCTGGCCGTTGGATTCTCAGCCCTCGGAGATCATGCTTGCCGGGGAGGATGGTCGGATGCTTTCCACAGGTCCCACTACGAGTGATGCATTCCGTACATGGTGGGTGCCCCGTACCATCGGTCCTCAGACTCGGGCCACTTTCTTCCTTGGAGACATGGTTCCAGGCTCGGTGACGATGACCGATTGGGCTGCCTGTGTTCGGACCCCTACCCACGCTGAGCAGATCGCCTCATTGACCCGTCAGGTAGATCAGTTGTCGCTGTTTATTCGGGGGTTGGGCCGGGCCCCGGAAGAGGCTTACACCTACGATCCTGACGGTGCAGGTTATGATGCAGGCCCGAGTTCATCTGATGCCACAGCGCATCCCTACATCCCTGATATGAACTTTGGTCCTCCGAGCTCGACGACTCCAGGGGATCAGTTCGAGGATCCTGCTTTCATAGATGATACTGATTTTATTTAGACCAGGATAGGATAGGGCCTTTTGTATCGGCACCTGCTTAGATTTCTTTTTCATTTATGCACTATGTACTGAACTCATTTATTTATTTATGCACAGTCTTCTTTTCATCTTTATGGGATTCACCTGCTTTATTATTAACTGTATGATGCATGCTTTTTATTTATGGGTAGAGAATGACCCCTGTACAGTCTTTTTTGATACTATTTTTTCACAGATGTCGTCCTCAGATGCCGTGGTTCGTTTGGATTCCACTCCTCCCACAGGGTTGGTTGGCAGCCTCTTCCGCTGGTTGGACAGTTTACTGCCAGCAGATAGGGTTATCGTAGATGGTCTTTTGGGACATTCTTGGTCCTTATTAACCTTCCGGGTGCCAGCGGGCTTTGTGGATGGTCTTCTGAGCTATTGGGCCCCTGCCCGTCAGGTGTTTAGGTTTGGGACAGTAGAGCTGACCCCCACCCTTGAGGAATATGCTCGCTTCACCGGCTTGCCGTTGGATGGTCCCTGTGCTAGGGTTACCGTTGGTTCCATGCGCCGTCAATTCTTGACTTTCACCGGTTTGCGGAGGGCTGTCTTATTACCGGTAATCACATCAGACCATATGGTTCCTCTTCAGTTCTTCATTGACCGATTTGGCTCACCCGACGGTTTTCGACTTTTCTTCGGTGATTTTTCCGTGTCCGAGGAGCGCTGGGGCGCCTTGAGAGTGGATGTCCTGATGGCCTGTGTCATCTCAGTTTTGTATTTGCCTGCAGGACCCGATCATTTGGATATGCGGATTGTGGCGGCCGTTGGGGCCCTTCAGGAGGATCACACCATTCTCCCCATGATATTGGCGGATACCTATATGTCGGCCACATATTGCCAGTCCTTCCGAGGGAGATTCTTCAGAGGGAGTTCGACCTTATTGTATATGTGGTTCATGAGTCATCTTAGTCCCATCGGCCATTTCCGTCGCCAAGGGTTTTGCTTCAGCCATGACATAACCACGCAGTTTTCGCTTCGTCCCGCGAGTTGTACTGATGTGGCCTCCTGGACATCATTTTTGTCTATCATTGAGGACCCCTTTCATCTATTGGTTTACTCGGGCTATTGCTCCTTCATGAGCTTCTTGACTCATGTGCCTGGCATGGATTTCATTCCCATTGCTGGGTTAAGGGGCGTGACCACATATCATCCCCTGGCGGTTATGGGGCAGTTTGATCAGACACAGGATTTACACCCCTTCGCGGGTGCAGCCGCATACCGATTCCTTATATCATCCTGTACAGAGAGGGATCTATTGCAGGTATACGAGCTTTGGGATCGCAGGATCTTTGCCGAATATAGTGCGAGCTGTCACATCCAGACATTTGCCTATGTACAGTGGTTGCGTGGAGACCTGGATTCGGCTAGTTTGAGTCGGACTGGGGCCTTTGATGACTCTGGAGTGATTTTCACAGAAGATACCACAGACCATTCCATTTCAGCCGATTCTGCCCCGAGTCGGGTCGCTGAGGATTCCCGACTCCGCCTGGCCCTGATTACTACTGAAGCCGAGAGGGATGCCGCCCTTGCCGAGAGAGATGAGGCCATTCGGGCTAGAGATGTTGCCATTGCTGATAGAGAGGCCATTGTATTTCAGACCAGGGCAGTGGTAGACGCTCATTTTGGGACTGTCAGCCGAGCTACTGCTTTACTGGATCGTATTGATATGATGGGGCAGCAGATTGCAGGAGATGCTAATGCTTCAGATCTATCCACCACCCTGTCCATCCTGCTTCGGCTAGTTTCAGATTTGTAGATTATTTTATTTCCTGCATAGACTATGTTGGTTTCATCAGTTATTGAAAGAGAAATCTTGTAATAAAACGACTTATATATATAGACATGCATTTAAATTTAGTCATTTTCCCCTTTTGTCGTATCATTGCCATCCATTGGATCATCATTTTATCCAACTGACCATGATTTTGACATTTCGCCTTCTTTCTTTCCTCAAGACTTGATGGAGATTTGACAGATATTGCCGCACACCTTTTGATTTCGTCGGATTGAATCTCAGATTTTGGATAATTGTTTGGGTTGGATCAGGGTATGTATTCTGGGATGAAACTGGTTAGGCAGTTGGTTTCGGGAAGGTTTTGAGGGTGTATGAAGGTTTTATCTGGCTATCGAAAATTGGTTTTGGTTAGGGAAAGGATTATTTTTTTAAAGGATCGGACCGCGCCATGATGGCTGCCTACGTACCCCCACAAGTTGGGAGATCAGGTCCTACGTAGTTCGCTCTCGAAGGAAAAAAAGAACTGATGATTTAAGCGTAGAACCGCTTCACCGAGTCAGCATTGAGGGGTTGTGGAAATACCTCACCATCCATTTCTTGCAATATGAGGGCTCCTCCGGACAACACTTTCTTAATCACGAATGGTCCTTCCCAATTCGGGGCAAACTTCCCCTTGGCTTCGTCCTGACAAGACATGACTCTCTTTAGCACCAGGTCATTCTCCTTGAATTTCCGAGGCCTGATCCTTTTGTCGTATGATCGGGAGATCCTCTGTTGATATAGCTGGCCGTGCCAAACAGCAGCCACCCTCCTTTCATCAATTAGGGCCAATTGGTCGTATCGATTTTTCATCCAATCCTCCTCGCTTATCTGAGCATCGATCACTATTCTGAGGGACGCCATCTCAACTTCAACTGGCAGGACAGCCTCCATTCCATACACCAAAGCGTAAGGGGTTGCCCCTGTAGAAGTACGCGTTGATGTTCGGTATGCCAGCAAGGTGAGGGGTAACAGATCTGGCCATCCCCGATGATTAGCAGACATTTTTGCCATGATCTTCTTGATGTTCTTATTGGCCGCCTCCACTGCCCCATTCATTTTGGGACGTAAATGACGGAATTGAGGTGCTTTAATCTTGAACTGGTCACACAGTCCTTTCATGAGGGCGTTGTTTAAATTCTTGGCGTTGTCGGAGACTACAACCTCAGGTTGCCCATATCGGCAAATGACATTATTCCTGATGAAGCTAGACGATGACCTCTCTGAGTTACTTTAGGGAAAGAAGCTGCCATCTACCCATTTGGTGAAATAATCGATCATGACGAAAATGGAACCGGTGCCCGTTGCTCGCTTTGGGCTCTATTGGTCCGATTACAATCCATTCCCCACATTGAAAAATGGCCATGGGGAGGTCATACAGTGCAGTTCATTGGGAGGTGTATGGATCACATTACCGTGCGCCTGGCATTGATAACACCGTTTGACAATGATCATCGCAATCGGCCTTCAGCGTTAACCAATAATACCCTGTCCTCAAAAATCTTTTTGGCAAGCATCGGTCCACTCATATGGGGCCCACACACTCCACCATGTATGTTCATTCATAATCTTTCGGGCCTGTGTTTCATCTACGCACTGCAACAGTCCCAACCCAGCATCCCTTTTGTAAAGTGAATCGCCACTCAGGTAAAACTTCATCGCCCATCTTCTGAATTCTCATCCTTTCAGTCCGATTTGCCTGATCGGGAAGGGATCTGGTCTCTCAGATATTCCCTTATGTCGTGATACCAGGGCTGCCATCGTCAACACCACCTCGTTTGATAACACTGCCACATTTTCCCTCATATGCCGGGGCATTCTGTACGGTGATCTCAATCTGTGGACTGTCCCTACTCTTGATCACGTGGATTAAGGAAGCCAAAGTCGCCAATGCATCGGCAAAATCATTTCGTTCCCCGAGGAATATGGCGGAAGGCGATATCTTCGAACTCTTGCATAAGCTGGGTGACACAACGATGGTATGGAAGTAACCGAAGCTCCTTAGTGTTGTATACCCCGATTGCTTGTTCTGGATTACCAATTCTGGAATCCCCGAACACCGCTAGTCTTTTTACTCCCATGTCACGGGCCAATCGGGGAGTCCAAGATACACCCCTCGTATTCAGCGGTGTTGTTTCGAATTGCTGAAACGAAGTTTAGTGGCCACGGTGGTATTGTTCTCCGGTGATAGAGACTAGGGACTGCTCCGGCTCCTGCCACCCTCGGCATTCATCGGCACCATCAAAATACAGCTTCCAGAATTGTCCCTCGTCATCACATTTTTCGCGCGATATCCAAAATATATCCTCGCCCGGGAGAGGAGTTTCTAATGGCTCCATCCTTCCTGTCGGGGCTTCTGCCAACTGATCTGCAATTCCCTGCCCTTTCATGGCCTTCTGGGTTACGTACACCATGTCAAACTGTTGTAAAATTAACTGCCATCTGGATAATCGACAATTCAACATGGGCCTTTCAAAAATATATTTTAGGGGATCCATTCTTGATATCAGGTACGTTGTATGCCCATGGAGGTAGTGCTGTAATCTCCCTGCGGCCCAGGCCAGAGCACAACAAGTCTTCTCGATGGGAGTGTAATTCTGCTCACATTGGCTAAATCTTTTGCTGAGGTAATAGATGGCCTGCTCTTTACCCGCCTCATTTTTCTGTCCCAACATACATCCCATCGCGGATGGTGTTGACGGATATATACATAAACAAAGGGATCCCATCCTTCGGGGGTACCAGCACTGGTGCCTCCGTCAGTTGTTTCTTAATGATCTGAAAAGCCCTCTGACACTGCTCATTCCATTCTTGGGAAGCACCCTTTCTTAACAATTTAAAAATCGGCTCACATGTAGTCGTCAAGTGAGATATAAAAACGGCTGATGAAGTTTATTCTCCCCAGGAATCCCCTTATCTCCTTCTCTGTGCGAGGTGCTGGCATATCCACAATGGCCTTAATCTTTGCTGGGTCCAACTCAATGCCCCGATCACTAACCAGGAAACCCAGGAGCTTGCCCGATTGTACTCCGAAAGCACACTTGGCTGGATTGAGTTTCAAATTATACTTTCTGAGCCGATCGAATAGCTTTTTGAGATGAGTTATATGATCGGACTCTACCTTTGATTTCACAATAATGTCATCCACGTAGACCTCTATCTCCTTGTGCATCATATCGTGGAACAAGGCCATCATGGCCCTCTGATAAGTAGCCCCTGCGTTTGTGAGGCCAAAAGCCAGTCGTCTATAGCAGAAAGTGCCCCAGGGGGTGATGAATGCGGTTTTTTCCCGATCTTCCTCCGCCACCATTATCTGATGATATCCTGCGAAGCAATCCACAAAAGAGTACATTTCGTATTGGGCTGTGTTATTCCACCAGGATGTGTATGAAAGGCACCGGGAAGTTATCCTTGAGACTGGCCTTGTTTAGATCTCTGTAATCCACGCATACCCTCACCTTTCCTCCAGGTTTAGCCACTGGGACCACATTGGATAGCCATTCCGGGTAAGTGGACACCATAATGATTCCCGCCCCTGAACTGTTTGATGATCTCTTCCGTCACTTTTAAGCTCCACTCAGGTTTCAACTTTCTTAATTTCTGCTTGACAGGCCTGAAACCCTCCTTGATGGGTAACGCGGTGCACCACAATGTCGGTGGACAATCCGATCATATCCTCGTGCGACCAGGCAAAGACATCCTCATATTGGCTTAGTAACTCAATTATTTCTGCTTTTTGGCTGGGGTTAAGGTCTGTCCCTATCTTGAGTTCTTTTGGATTGTCAGGGGTTCCAATATCAACGGTGATGGTTTGGTCCAAATTGGGTTTGGGTTTATCTTCGACCCATCCTTTGATCTCATCAGGTGCGTCGTCGTAATCTGTCCTCGGTCTTGCTCAATGCCCATCAAATCGAAATCCAGCTCAATGTCAAAATCATAATCACCATTCAAATTTGAAAGATCGTTTGTTAGGCAAGGAATACTCAAATTGGTACACCTGACATAAAATAAAATACTTGTCATATATAAGTCATTTTTCACGATGATCGCAATTTCAAATAACACGAAGAAACGACACAATTATGCAGAAATAAAACAACAACAAAATAAAACTTCTTCATTCCCCCTCATCTGGGGTCAACCACCCCGCCGTCGAGCTTTACCCCTGTTTGGATATCACTGGTTTCTGGGTCCAATTGTCCGATGGGTCAGGTCAGCTGAAATGCGCTGGATGAAAGAGGTCCTCACATCGGACACCTCCCCGATGATTACGGATACGTCGCCTGAGTTCTCCTCCATACCCTCTCCAGGAATAATCAGTCCTGCCCAATCGATGACAGGCACAACTTGTTGGGCCTCCCGGTGGTATGAATAATATTCGGTTCTCCCTCCTTACGGACTGCTTTGTTGATTTGTCCGGGGATGTTATGCATTTTGGTTTCAAAACTCCTTTTGCGAACCCTCCGTGCAGGAAGAACCTTTGTCCCTCCCGGGCCCGACTCACTATGTGTGTGTGGCCAGGGTTAAACTCTTCATTCTTCCCGGTGGCCCCGCAATCACAGGTCCCAGCTGATCCCCTGCTCCATTGTCGGCTTGGTGGTGTGCGCTGGACTGGCCAACGTAGTCGAATCGGAGATCGCGACCCATGACGGTGTCCCCGCACTGTCTGCCCACATGGTTATTCCACAAATCCTGCTTATGCCTATCTGCTTGTTGGTAGGTGGATGGGTTTCTGCGTGATTCCCTGACATTGGAAGCTTTTCCCCTAGTCCCTGTCCAGGCTTGGAAGTTCATTATTTAATTCATTTCCTTTGCCCACCAAAGGTGAGTTCCGGAGAGACCCTTGGTTTCACAGCTGGAGCTTCCCCAGAGCATCTATAATGGGGAGTGCTAATCTCTAGTGCTTGAAAGCTGGCAGGCGGCCGCTGACTCATCTCCACATTGATTACTGGGTAGGCCACTCCTGGGAGGACAGAAGGGTCATCACATTTCTGGCCGAGGATTGTTTTAACAGAGGATTCCCATACGGATGATTCAACTTTTGATTTTTAGATTGGTGGGAGCGTCGGTGGAGGGAACTGCCCCGGCCATGTTGTATCCACGGCCCTTACCTCTAACAGCATGGTTGTAGCTTGCCCTGTAATATCTAGGGATTGGATAGGATAGTATCAAAAAGTTACAGGGGGGCACCTCCGTTCTCCACTGGAATTTTCTATCTCTCCGAATTGGTATCCCTCTGGGGATCCGTCAAAGATGACCCGAACCACCACATTGACTGGCCCGTAGGCGCTTGGAGAGGATGTTCAGATTTTTTTTCAGCGTGCTGTGAGAGGAACATATATTCAATGCCGATCCCCCCTGTCGATCAAGCCACCCCAATTCATGATCATATTCCTGAGGAGAGTACCGCGGATGTGTAAAATGCGGTTTTCCGGTTGGTGGCCCTCCCTTCCCTCTTTGGGGGAATTGTCCTCATCCTAGTAAAAGGGATATTGGCATCGGTTTTCTCAATTAAGTGGGCCATCAGCAAGCTGGCCGAAACCCTCCTCAACTAATTTCTTTGGACACCATAAATTGCCTCCTCCAGTACCTTTCACTCTTGGTTTTGCAAGGCTCGCTTGGATGAGCATCACCAAGTCCATGACTGAATGTCTAGGGTTTGATTCCTCATTTTAAAATCTGGATCCCCCTCATTTCCGGTGTGATCCATCCTTTTCAAAATAACTCTTATGGCCCTTTCCCTCGGGTAAACCCTCCCCCTCCACTTCATTTTTTCTCTTTTGGCTCTCAAGGACTCGCCCGGGGAAAGATTTAGGGGGTTTCCCTTGGGTCGTCACGGAAGCACAAACTGGCCGCTTCCTCGGGTATTTCCCCGTAATTCCTAGTGGTTCAGTCCTTCAGACTACTGATAGGGAGGTTGTGGCCTGTTTGCAGCAAAAATGATGGGCCTCGGAGCTGTCAACTTGATTAGGGGCTCCCCTCTATGTTTATTCGTAACTTTACACCCTATCTACTTGATGGGGCGTTACCCTCGCACTCCCTTGGGTCATGTATCACATTTATCATCTCCTCAACTTTCTGCCCACATAGTTTCCAACCTTGGCGGGCTCCCCCGCCTCACTTAGCCTCCCGTCGCATATTGACTCCCCCCTCCATCAAGTCCTTGGGCAAGGGGATTTGCATTAACATTCGGGGTATCCGGCTGTTGTTCAACCTCAATCTCTCCACTGTCAATATGGCTTTGGGCATTCGATGCTTGAACGTCCAGCAATCATGTGGATCGTGGCTTTAGGGGAACTGGGAGTGGTTATGACACACCGCTTGCTCGGGTCAAACCGTCTACCCTTTTGGGGTCACATCGGGGGGGGGTGCCAAAAACGCCAATCATTCTTCTTTTGGGGCTACTAATACCGCTAATTTACTTTTCGTTTCAAGCGGCTCCTCCCCGAGCGGGGTGGAATACTCGGTTTTTGCGAGGGCCTCATATCTTGCTTTCGCCCCTCTGCTCCTCTTGAATTCTGAGAAATTGGGCTGTCGGGTGTGGCCCTCCCCTCTGTGCCTTTTTGTACCGGAAGATGGCTTTCCTGCTTTACTGGATGACCCTTTGTAGGATGAGGGAGACATCCTCTTCCTTCCTCTTTTGG